>JASANA010002749.1:0-10422 GCA_030248095.1 Ptycholaimellus sp. GST1_10
CCATCACGCATCCCTCCACCAAGGATCTATAACCATGCCCCCCATGGTGGCCCGCCCGGGAATGACGACAGCGCAGTACCCCACGAGAGACCCACGCACGACCAGGGCCAAATCCCTGCAACTCCACCCATCTAACGTGACTGCAATGGCCACCCCGGTCAGCCTTGTCTTCCTGAACCCCGCCTACGCGGAGAACCAGGAGACCCAGCAAGCCTAATGGGACACTGCCCTGCCCGACACCACGCAGACCCGCACACCTCCTCACCTTCATCCATGGCGATGGAGCCCAGCAGAACACCCTTGGCGTGCTCCAATAATTCATCCTCCGAGATTACATCTTCCGATTCTTCTCCCGTAGCTTTCTGCTAAATCTTGGCATCATATTTTTCATTTTTTTTCAAAATGAATAGGTAAAACTCAACCAACTTGGTTCCAAACCGGTTCCACCCCTCCAGATCTTCCTAAAATAGCATTACCTTTCAGGAAAAAAAAAGTTTGTCAAGATCCGTTGAGAATTCGCCCGTGGACAGCATTTCCAGATATTTATATATATACGTATATATGAGGACAAAAGTTGAGTAACCTCTATAGACCGCGGAGCGGCCCTTCGGGCCGCTCTGCGGTCAAAAATTGTCAAAAAATCAGATGATCTTCCCCCATTTTGCCCCAACAAAAATGGCTAGATATGATCAACATCTAAACATTTGATCGAAAAAAAAAATTCGATGCGACATTTTGCGAGCAGCCCAAAATGTACCTGGTCCCTACATTTTGACTTACTCAGATAGGCGATGTTTCAATAACTTCACTTGTACCTTTACTTCGAATCAGTTAGTTTGATTGATTCAAGTGTTAAAATGGAGCTAAATAAATTTTCTGGTACTTGCCAAAAATTATATTCCGTCACAGTGCACCACTGAAACAATAGTTGCCATGATATTAAAAAACACCATTTGTCTCTATCTGGCTCTTTCAACATCCAATAAAGCTAAAAATTTATCAAGACTCTTCTTGTCGAAAACCTTTCGTTTCTACTCAAGCACTTTATGTTTCGCATTATTTACTAATTGCTAATATGAGCCTCATTCAGTTTGATCATTTTACAAGCAATATTTAGCTTTTAAAAAGGGATATTTAGCAACGCTTTATCTTAAAACAAGAGCTGTTTTAGGAGTAGCTAACATGCTTTGCAAGATACACTGGCAACCAACTACCTTCCAAATAAGTCTCAGTGAAATTGGTGCTATCAATTGGTCTGATACCCTCCCTTTAACAAAGATATTCAACATCTTACAAACCCCCAATAAATGGTATGTACCATTATTAATATTGGTTTATTGACTATTGAATATCCAGGTTTGCGGCATATGTTTTTTAAAATGCTGTTTTCTGAAGCTATTCCTTTACTCAGATATCAATAACATAATCAATATCAACAAGGTATTCTCGGCGGTTGCCAAGATGCGTGGCCTTACCTCAAGACACCACCTAGATGAAAATGCATGCCAAAATTCAAAAGATTTCAGTGAAAAAACCATGAATTATACATGTTTCGATTTTTGAAACATCAAGATTTTGGCTTTTAACTATAAATCGAGAAATACTAATTATTTCAAAAATTCCTTTTGCCAGCTTTAAGATATTACTTCCACGGACGTAGATACCAAAAATCAGATAATTTTATTGAAAAACCATGGACTTATGCTTGTTCAAAACTTTGAAACATCAAGATTTTGGGTTTTTGACTATAAATCAATAAATAATAAATATTTCAAAATTTCCTCTTGCCAGCTTCAAGATATTACTTTGACGGACGTATCTGCCAAAAATCCAACAAAATTCATCGAAAAACCAGTGATTTACGATTTTTCGCATTTTGAAACATCAAAAAATTGAGGTCTCAGGGTGAAAAAGTCGAAGAAACTCGCCAAGCCGTAATAATGGTGCCAAGGAGTCACCAAGCGAACTTTGCCTCCAAAATTTCAGCTAATTTCATCGAAAAAATACGAGTAGATTTTACGATTTTTAGTGTCTTGAAACATGAAAATATGAGTTTTGGGCGAAATATCAAAAAATTACGCCAAGCACCAAAAATGGTCCCGAGGGCACCGCCTAGGCGGACCTTATTGCAAAAAATCAGCCAATTTCGTTGAAAAACCGCAGAGTATTGGCCTGGGACTATATATATATATATATATATATATATATACATAAGTCATCACATATATACATATATATACATATATACATGCAAGCACATACACCATAAGTCTTTCGCAACAACATCACCATAAGTCTTACGCAACAACATCACCCTATGTCTTACGCAGGGATTGGTGGGGACAAACAAATCACTTTGGTAGTCTCCTCTTCTTGACTGCAGCAGGGCCATTTCGGGGTATATGTGAGGAAATTGTGGCTGTGCTAGGCGAATCTGGCGAACTGCGCTGGTTACATTATGAGAGTGTGGGGTGATGAAGGAGCTCTGGAGTTTACTTGCAGCAGAGGCGGTAGGAGGTGAGGGCATGTACTTAAGCCTGCTGGCAGAACAGCGCAGAAGGTGCTTGTGAGGATGGGGTGGCAGCTTTGGTGGCTTGATTTTGGGCCCGGTGAGCAACAGTGTGGACCGATTTTTCCCCCAAGCTCGTTCCATCGTTTCTTTCTTCCAGTGTTAGGACAGTAATAAAAATAAATAGATAAATAAAAACATCCCAGCTCCAACCTCCCACCCAATTGCTGCAATAGCGAATTTTCAATATTTGCTGGGGTCTAACGTTGTATTCAAATTTACACAAAGTAAAATACTAACATGATTATTGGTGAATATTTGACAGATATTAAATGTATCGACTTGCGTACACTACATAGAAGGCAACAAAAAGAAAATGGGAATAAAAATGATGATTGGGTGAAAAAAAATAAAAACTAGCTCACTTTTGGGTATCTGTAGGGCCGAGGATTGCTTCATCGTTGAGACCAGTCAGTGTCATATATTGAGGGTCACGTGCCGCAGCTGTTTTTCCTTTTTTCATATCTTCCACTTTATCACCTCCTTCTTTAACCTTTGAATCTGGTGCTTGTTTAGTTTCTTCTCCATTTCCAGTTCCACTTCCTGATAGCCAGTTCCACATTGTTACTTTCCTGTTTTCCGTATGGTTTTTTATGACTTCTGATGGTTAACAAAATTATTGCTCTTGTTAAATTTATGATTAAAATAAATTTATATACCCTTAACCTACCGTATTAAAGACAAATAATCTAAATACTGTTATTGCTTCAGGCATTAAATTGTGAATCCATTGATGCCTAGAGAGCTCACAACTATTCATCACTGCAGTCTTAAACTGCAGTGCAATGGCTTAACCAGTTTTAACAAAGCTTTTCACGTATTGCATGTCCTGTCTTCCCCGCTGTCTTCCACTCACCTATCGCGTTTCTCTATAACACACTCTCCTTGAAGGAGAGCCTCTAATACTATCCATCCAACGTTCAGTCCAATACTTCCCCGCTGTCTTCCACTCACCTATCGCGTTTCTCTATAACACTCTCTCCTTGAAGGAGAGCCTCTAAGACAATCCATCCAACGTTCCGTCCACTACTTCCCCGCTGTCTTCCACTCACCCATCGTGTTTCTCTCTGTCAACTTCTCTTTGAAGGAGACCCTCTAAAACAATTCATCCAATGTTCAGTCCACTACTTCCACGCTGTCTTCCACTCACCCATCATCTTTGTCTCAAACAACTCCTCCTCTCTTCGGGCTTGCTTCGCGGCCAAAAACTAACCATAAATGCGGATCTAAATTGAACAAATGTCCAGATTGCAGAAGGGCTCCACACTACAGTTTCTAGAACCTGGCTCTTCTTAGCACTTCCCAGGAACTCGTGGACAAATACAGTTTGATGGAAATTAAACAAGACACCTGCTTTGGAGTTTGTGGACAAAAGCTCTTCCTAGGTAAATGTCCTCTACTATATGATAAATTTAATTATATGGGTTCAGACTTAATCTTTTCTTCACTTTTGGCTCAGTGTATCAGTATTCGCCCACTGCACTGTTGCCCACTGTTCTATCAGTCTCTACTCTTGCTTCCTCATGGTAAACCTATTGCTCCCTGCCCATGTAACCGCACTACAGACCTTACACACTTTCTTGGCATGATGCAAGCCAACTCCATGACCAATATACCGTCGTTCTGCTCCAGCACCTCCCATTGTGAGGAACTGGCAGAACACGAACAGGGCCGCCAGCTCCTTGTCCACCGGATCCGCAATCCCCCGCCCCGCCTACAACAATATCAGGCCATCAGAATCCTCACATATTATCAAAGTCATCGGAAACACACTGGTGAAGAGCAATGCTGATGTGATGCGATGAGTAAGAGTAAGAAAGAAGGCTTTGAAAGATGGGATGAAAGAAAATGAAGGCAACTCGGTTCAGGTAGGCAGAGCTGGTGTTGGGAACGCCAAGGATGGCCACTCTGCGCTCCAATGGCTGTCGTAGTCCAGCGCTGAGTGTGTAGTCTCAGGGCTTGTGGAGCCTGTGAGCCTCGGCCCCGTCGTGCTGAAGACCTTTGAGTCTGTCAGACTTGGAGCACCACCCTGACGGCATGGAGAGTTGGGCGGGGTCCGCCAGGATCTTCAATCGCCTTCATTCCCTTCTTACTGCATTTTCTTCCCAGTGAACAGTAAGTATGATGGGTGCCTGGTTGGCGATGTAGTGCGCTATCTCTTTCAACTTCAAAGCAACCTAGACGATGAATGGAGTGGGTTGATAAAAGGAAGGGAAGCAATCCATGGGCACCTTGTCTGGATGCGCGATGGTCTGTTTGAGGATGGCCTGTTGAATGAGCGAAGAGCTGAGCCAAAGAGTGTCAGTGTCTCAAATGATCGCCATGGCCATGCATGCCAGGCGGGAAACGAGGCACGAACATGCTAAACCTTCGGCAAAGATAAAGGTGAAGAGTATGTGAAGAGCGGGTGCTTTTGCGCATGAAAGCTGCATTGCCTATAAGCGCATTAGCTGCCCACTTCACCCCCGATTCTTCTATAAAAACCAGCTCAACTTCCACCAGCTCACGCTCCAAGTCCACTTCACTCAACAGGTGCTGTGGGATTTCAAGCGCTTTAGCCACTCTACTCCCTCAGCGTATCTGGAGGCCCGTGTCTGAAGTGTGCATTAATAGGTAGCATTGATAGCAACTGAGAAGGGATGGTGAAAGAAAAGACCTTGAATTGAATGATACAAAGGGCAATTTGCAGAAGGCGGAAAAGGTGAGGCCAAGGATGGCGCAGGCCTGGAAGATGTTGAGGTTGAGGTGCGTCCAGAGTACACTGCTCTCGGACCTCCCGCACCCTGACAAGCAAGAATCATACGGAGTGCTTAGATGATGCTGTGGAAGGGCGGATGACGACCTCTTTCATGGAAGCGGAGACCGCACGGGCTGTTGTAGGCCAACTCGCAGGGTCCTCCGGGTGGGGCTTGGGCTTGACGTCCTCGTAGCCCTGGTTGATCGGCTACATCTTGATCTCCTTCAGCTCTATCTTGACCTCCTTGAACTCATTCATCTCCCCGATCCTCCGCCGCAGCCTCCTCCACAGTCATCCGCCTCGCTCTCCTTGGTGGCGAGGGCCTGGTCAAGCTTGGCGTCCTCCTTCGCTGGGGCCGGGGCCTGGTTGAGCTGGGCGTCCTGAGCCGGGGCGGGGGCCTGGTAGGGCTGGGCATCCTGAGCCAGGGCAGGGGCCTGGTAGGGCTGATACGGAGGGGAGGGCGGTGGAATGTCGGCGTTGGAGTCGGTGTCTTGCTGCTCCCAGAGTCCGTGTCCCCAAAGACAGCGTCCTTGAGCTGCTTGAGTGTTCTTGGCAAAGCGAAGGTTGTTGTTGAGCCCATAGAGTGCAATTTAAAAAAAGGCTTACCTAGTTTGAATGGGTAGTTAATCAGTTATTTGCCTATAAAATGAAAACTTTTGTCATAATGTTGTAATTTACTTTGTTCAAATAGATCTATGAGAACATTAGATTTAAAATTGGTGTTCATAATGAATATTCTTGGTGTTAGAAAGCATCAACAAACAACGTCAAACCAGAAGATTAAGATGAAGGCAAATTCATTTGAAGCAAGTGAAGAAAGTAATATTCCAGAATATGGTCAATTTTTAATAGAAAGGAAGTTTAGTAAAATATCCATCTGAAATTGTGAAAAATATGACTGGAATATTGACAAGGCTCCACCAATAGAGAATAACATAGAGGGTTAGCATAGAGGGTTGGTCCACAGTGTTATATCACTTGGGACAATAATTTAACTTTTGGAGAGGTTGGATGAAACATTGGAAGCCTGCATAGGGGCCCAGTACAGATCGTATATCATCTTCGATCTTTATCGTATATTTGTATAATGACCTTTATTTTATTAATGCTGAAGCATGATTCTCTTAGGTAGCATTTCTCCTAAAGCTAAAGTAGCGAAGCATTTCAACCAATAGAACAAGTCCGCTACTGCATTTATGTGAAAACATATAGTTGTTCTGTAGTGGCCCCTAACGCTGAAGTGTGGTCTGCATTGAACAGCGCAATTCTGCACTCACTGGCCCCTATCGCCATCCTTCCATGCACATGTTTCCATTATGCAATCGGCCTTAGGTGCACAAAAGTGCTCTACCCTATACTTGCGCTTTTGCTCTAACTCTTGCAATCAAATGATTGAAAACTTTCAAATTAAATCAGAATTCGTTTATGTTTTAAAATGTCAACAGGTTTTTGCGCGGCCGCAGGCTGCCTGCCGCGGAGGGCAGGGCAGTCAGAGGAGGCCAGAGGAGCTCTGGCGCACTGCCCAAGCTCTGGCGCCCTGCCCGGGCGGCTAAGGCCAGCTTAAGCAGTTACCCCATTTTTGCGTCCGTCTTTCCGCATATATATAGGGGGGGGACGAAGTCTTCTCAGTTTTTAATATACTATCAATTAACTCTGCACAGGTTTAATGTAGAAGGATTAGAGGACGTTGTAACCCTATAATCGTGTGACAACAAATTATTTATTGAGCTCTCAGCACTGAATTGAAAAATTGGTTTAGTTTGTATGTTTAAACACAGGGTTTGGAATTTCCGAAATGGAGTGATTTTACAATTTTGACTGCCAGAGAGTCAATAATTATTTTAATTAATCGCCGTTTTAGGCCATCATAGAGAATATCTAGAGCTAATTTGTGGCAAAGTTTCAGCAAAATATGTCCACCCACTCTTGAGTAGAATATGAAAAAGTTTTTGCGAAGACCGTTACTCCCCGGTATGTGTGTGTCATGCCCGGCCTCCGCGGTTTTTCAACGAAATTGGCTGATTTTTTGTATGAAGGTATGAAGGTCCTCCTGGGCGGTGCCTCAGGACCATTTTTGGCGCTTGGTGTAATTTTGCGTTTTTCGCCCAAAACTCAATTTTTTGCTGTTTTAAAACACAAAATATCATAAATCACAGGTTTTTCAATGAAATTAGCTGAAGTATGGCAGGTACGTTCATCACAGTAATATCTTGAAGCTGACAAAAGAAATTTTCGAAAAAAAATTTTTTTATTGATTTATAGTCAAATACCCAATATATTGATGTTTCAAAAATTTGAACATGCATAAATCCAGTTTTTAGTGAAATTAGATGATTTTTAGCAGGAACATACATCAAAGTAATATTTTGAAGCGGGCAAAAGGATTTTTTGAAATATTTATTATTTTTTATGGTCAAAAACCCAAAATCTTGATGTTTCAAAAATTTAAACATGCATAACTCAATAATATTTCAATGAACTCAACATGTACGTCTGACAAGGTGGTTTCTTTCACCTGTTTAAAGGACGTTACTGAATGTTTGATAGTTCTCGATTTGTTGCTAAAATCTCAAATTCCGATGTATCAAAAGTTCAAATAAACAAATTTAAACATGCATAAAAATCATGGTTTTTCATTGAAATCTGCTGAAATTTGGCATGAAGGTTCATCTGGGTGGTATCTTTAAGTGAGGCCGCGCATCTCTTGGCAAAATCCGAGAATACCTTGTTTGCCTAAAGCATATCACTGTAAAATTTAAACAAGTATATGGCGCAAAGCGCAATAGGTGACCGCGGAGCCCTTACACCTTCACATGTAGCAAAATCCAAAAATTAAGGAAAATTTCTGCTGTGAGGGTGAACATTGTATCTCAAAAGGAAAAGTCTGTGGTTTCTCAACCACTCTTCAAAAAGTAAGCACATATTTGGAATCGTTATATAGGACTTGCGAATCAAAAAAACCAAAGTTTTCTGTTCAATCATCAAGATTAAAGGTGCTACAGCGCAAAAAATCTATATTGCATTTTTCAAGCCTTCCTACCCAAAAAAGCAGGGGCGGAGCTACCTATGGGCATTTTAGGCGAATGCCCCCCCCGAAGCCATTTCGAGGGGGGGACAACACCCCCCCCAAAATGTTTGAACAAATTTTCACTTTAGACAAAATATCCAAAAAAAAATTTACGCTCCGCGCATTGTTCACAATTTTTTCCATTACATTTCCTAGTTTTTAAGTGTTTAGTGCTAGTTTTATGGGCCAGATGTCTAAGCACATTTTTCCTTGGTTTCTGTTTGCCTAAAGATTACAAATTGTTTGAACAAATTTTCACATTAGGCAAAAAAGCCAAAAAAAATTTGCGCTCCGCGCCGTGTTCACATTTTTTTCTTTTCATTTTGCCAGGATTTTTATTACATTTCCAAATTAAATTAAAATTAGCCTTATGGGCCAGATTGCCTAAGCACATTTTTCCTTGGTTTGGTTTCCTTGGTTATCATGAACTGAGGGAAATTCTTATATCAAAATTTTGATTAACAAAAATATTACAGCAATTTTGCCCTGAAATTTTTTCAAAAAATGAGTGCACAATTCCTTTACAATTTTAAGAGTCATTTTTCAAAGTTTCTGGTGCCTAAGGGGGGGGGGGGGCCCCCCCCCCCCTGGGCCCCCCCTCCCCAAGTCGGAGCTTTGCTCCTCCATTTCCCCCCCCCCCCCCCCCCCCCCAAAAATCCTAGCACCGCCCCCTAAACGGGCCGCTCCGCGGTCAAAAAAATTACAAAAAAGAACAATAGGTAATCTAAAGGCCAATGGTACTGCGAGAACAGTAGAGTGGCTTCGGGCAGTGGAGATCCCAAGCCCAATGGCTTACATGTTAGGTTACACAGGGTACCATGACCCCGAATCTTGCCAGGGGTAGAGCTTAAACCCGGTCACAAATAAGATGCCTCTGCTAACAATATTGCCGTCGAAACCCATAAAGGTGACTTGGTATACTGGTCAAAATCTTGTGACATTTTACAACTGACTGATTTAGTTGTCACCGGCTTGTAACTTGATTACTTATGCACTGCTTACAGTTTATCTTTCTTGCACTTTTATTTCTATTGCATCAATTAAGCGAGAGCAAAAACAAATCATTTTCAGCAAATGGCTTAACCAGCTTTAACAAAAATATTCAACATCTTACAAACTCCCAATAAATGGTATGTACCATTATTAATATAAAATAATTGTCAATTGAATATCCAGGTTTGCGGCATATGTTTTCAAAAAATGTTTTTTTCTGAAGCTATCCCTTTACTCAGATATCAATAAAACAATCAAGATCAATAATTGCTTCCTCGTGACAAAATAGCGCAACCAGCACCAAAGTAATGGTCGCGCCGACACATGATCATGCTCAATTGTTTTCACCATTTTTCAATGCATTTTAATTAAGTTCAATGATATTTTTATTAATTTAAAAGCACATCACCATAATCCATTTGATCTCTTTTTGCAAGCACATCACCATAAGTCTTACGCAAGAACATCACCATAAGTCCTACGCAGGGATTGGTGGGGACAAACAAATCACTTTGGTAGTCTCCTCTTCTTGACTGCAGCAGGGGCAGGTTGGGGTGTCTGTGAGGAGTGTGGCTCTGCCAAGGCGAATCTGGCGAATTGCGCTGGTTACGTTACGAGGGTGGCGGGTTGATGAGAGCTCCGGAGATTACTTGCAGCAGAGGCGGTAGGAGGTGAGGGCGGACTCTTAAGCCTGCTGGCAGAACAGCGCAGAAGGTGCTTGTGAAGATGGGGGTGGCAGCTTTGGTGGCTAGAATTTGGGCCCGGTGAGCAACAGTGTCAGCCCGATCATTCCCCGAGCTCGTTCCATGAGTTTTCTTTCTTCCAGTGTTAGGACAGTAATAAAAATAAATAGATTAATAAAAACATCCCAGCTCCAACCTCCTACCCAATTGCTGCAATAGCGAATTTTCAATATTTGTTGGGATCTAACGTTGTATTCAAATTTACACCAAGTAAAATACTAACATGATTATTGGTGAATATTTGACAGAATTTTAAATTTATCGACATGCATACACTACATAGAAGGCAACAAAAAGAAAATGGGAATAAAAA
>JASANA010002750.1:0-15419 GCA_030248095.1 Ptycholaimellus sp. GST1_10
AGGTGAGCACAATCTTCACGGACTTGCTCACGGCGCAATTTTTCACCTGAAAGAATAGGATATGATCGTGTTTTTTAACCTAATTGAGACAACGCGTAAATAAAAATAGTTCTCATAAAATAAACACATTTCAAAAGCACCTAAAATGAATATAGGGTATTGTTTGAAGTTGAGAATATATTGTGGCCAAGGTTATTTTATATATGTTTTGTATGTTGGTCACGAAAAAAAGTTAGAATCAATTTTAGCCAAAGAGAAAATTTATTTTTTGACCAATAGTTGAAAATAGAACTGAGCCAAACCGATGGGCAAAGGCCCTGAGTGTGGCTTCCGTTGAGAGCCGCGGTGCTGGCGGTTTCCGTCTCCTCAGGCGTCCCTTCCACCCTGCAAGAGCTGCTTCCCATGGGCCAAGAGTGGCCGTACTATTCAGAGAAGCGGGAACGGGATCATGGCAAAGTTCTCCTGGCCATGCTTGGCATAAAGCCGTAGCTTGCAAGCCGCAACAACGCAGGAGAGCAGGATGATGGCCAGTGGGATCCAAAAGACCAGGGCCAGGTGAGCGGCAGAATAGGCCTGGAACAATAGTTCCTAGAGAAGCCATTCAAGGCCGGCGGAATGCCTTTTCCAGTCGGAAGTAGAACAGGAAATCGTCATAGCCTTGTTTGACGTTGCTGTGCTCGGCCAGCCCATGCACATGGAGCAAGAGGGTTCGTTGGATGCGAGACCAGATAGCCAGGCATTGAGTCCAGTCCTCGTCTGCAGTCCAGGACATTAGCAGGGGCAGAGGTTGCGGACAAAAGTGACCATGGCTAAAAGTGCCGAGGTTAAAAGTGCCCAAGCATACGCCGTAGGCACTTTGTGCCTGGGCACTTTTAGCCATGGACACTTTGGTCGTACACCCTAGGGGGCAGGGCTAAAGATGAACTTGGTGGAGGGTGCGGAGCAAAGGTGTCCCAGACCCAAAATTGAGGCAGGCTCGTCAGCGCTGCCAGGAGCCAGGCGGCGACCAGAAGTAAGGTGACAAGATGCTTAGAGCGGACCTGTATCTCCTGTTTACTCTCCCTGGCAGCCACTATGCCAACCTCTACCTCCAGCTCGGGCTTGTCCCCGGTCCAGGCGCTGATTGCCCAGTTCAGAGCGATGCATGCAGCTATATTCTGAAAATTGGGCCCAAATTGAGAGAATAGAGATGTAGGTTACCAAAATCGTGCCGAGGTAAGATAGAAGCAGAAGAGGTGCATGAATTTGACGCCTTTGCAGAGTAGGCTGCCGCCCTGCCATGAGTAGGTGGCGTGCCAGATGAGCTCACTGCTCAGGTAGAGCCAGATGACGAGCAGGTTGGCGATACAAAGGTGGAGGCGAAGAAGATGAAAACGAGCTGGCTGCCCAGTCTTCACCCGACTCCGCAACTCATTCAGGGCCCTGATGGCTCTCAGTCTATTTCAGAGGAGGTCAAGAGGAGACAAAACTGGTAGATGGCGTAGGAGGTGCTGGATATGCCGAGGAGGAGGAGGATGGAGAAAATAAGTATCTGGACGATGTCCGAAGTGCGATGCTGGGCCGGAGTCAGCAGTAACCGCTGGAAAGGTAGGTGAATGGAACTGCGAAGAGAGGGCAAAGCCACACAACCGTTTGGTCAGAAAGGCCATCGGACTCTTCGGAGCTTACTGGGTCCATCAATGTTTTGCTTTTCTTGCACTCTCAAATAAGTCGAAATTTGATTCTTGGCCAATTTCTTACTCAAACCCTAGGCGATGTCAGCAAAGGGGTTCATATTTTAGGACCAATGAGTGCAAAAGAGAAGGTTGCCTGAAAAGCTAGCTGCATCGGCTGATTCTAAGTCAGCGTAACGTGATCTGCTGCGGAAAACAATTCACTTTACAACCAACTCTTCCCGGGTGCGAAAAATGGCTACGAGAAAAACTACCGCCCACGTGAAAGAGTGCTCATGGCCTGATGCCAGGAAGCGGTATGGGACCAAGGCCTCCTCCATGAATTGTACAATTTTATTTCTATTAAATTACTTGCATTGGTTGTAATTTTGCGCGGCCGAAGGCCGCCTGCCGCGGAGGGCAGGGCAGTCAGAGCTCCGGAGGCCGGAGGGCATGGGTGCGGAGGCCCCGGAGCGTAGCCTAGCATGCGAAGCATGCTAGGCGAAGCGTAGGGGCCGTAGCACCCGTGCCCGGAGGCCGGAGGAGCTCTGGCGCCCTGCCCGAAGCGGCGGGCGGCCAAGGCCAGCTTAAGCAGTTACCCCATTTTTGCGTCCGTCTGTCCGCATATATATATATATATATATGTGTCTTTCCGGGGCCGGGCCTCCGCGGTTTTTCAACGAAATTGGCTAATTTTTTGCATGAAGGTCCTTCTGGGTGGTATCTCCAGGCCATTTTTTGGGATGGGCGTAATTTTTCGATTTTCGCCCATAACTCAATTTTTTGATGTTTCAAAATACGAAAATTCATAAATCACTTGTTTTTCAATGAAATTGGCTGAATTTTGGCAGGTACGTCCATCAAGGGGATATCTTGAAGCTGGCAAAAGGAATCTCCGAAATATTAATTATTTCCCGATTTATGGCGAAAAACCTAAAATCTTGATGTTTCAAAAATTCGAACATACATAAATCGATGGTTTTTCAATGAAATTGGCTGAATTTTGGCAGGTATGTCCATTAAGGTGATCTCTTGAAGCTGGCAAAAGGAATTTCCGAAATATTAATTATTTCCTGATTTATGGCGAAAAACCTAAAATCTTGATGTTTCAAAAATTTGAACATCGATAAATCGATGGTTTTTCTATGAAATCAGTTGAATTTTGGCATGAACGTCTATCAAGGTGGTAAATTGAAGTTCAGAAAAGGACTTTTTAAAATGAACTCTTCATATTTAGTCAAAAACCTAAAATATTGATGTTTCAAAAATTCGAACATCCATAAATCCCTGAGTTTTTAATAAAATCAGCTCACTTTTGGCAGTGATTCATATGGGTGGTATAGTAATGTTATTTGAGGTTTTTATTTGGACCAAAGGCCGCGCATCTTGGCGATAGCCGAGTATACCTTGTTAATTTTGTGGCTGGAATTAAAAGTTAATTTTCTATTCACCTTAGATTCATTTTTGAAACAAGTTAAACTGAAAGATCAGCGCTGGTTTCAAAACAGGTAAGTTTCAGCTCAGTATTTCTTGCTGGCAAAATTCTGCTCACTGGAAAATGTTGCGCTGTGTATTCAATTTATGAAAACTGCAAGCTAGTCTAAAAAAAGAAAGCTGTCTACAATCGCTAGTAGAATAAGCGCAGCATTGAGAACCATTCTAGCACAATTTTACAAAAAATAGTGTCAGGCTTCCAGTTAAAGCTCCAAACTCCACTTACATTTTTCCTATATTTCTCCCAAAAATCGAAAGGGGAAAGGATGATTGTCACTGTGAATGGATGCTCAGATTCCGTCCAAAGTTGTCGTTCCTCCAGTTTCCACTCCTTAGCCGAGTAAGCTAAGGCTTCCATCTCCGCAGTTTGGTAGCCCCTGCAATGCTCCTTGCAATACTCCCAGCAGAATTTGTCTTTTGAAGCGCCTTGTGCAGGGTAGCTTGAAAAGGGATATTTGCAGATGGCTCACGCCATGAACGCTAAACAGGCGAGTTTTATCTTTCACCAGTTCCCTACAGATGAAGCCCAGGGTAACCAAGATGCAGCAGCAGATTCGGACTGCTCCTAGCAATAGTGGCGAAGCATAATTTGGACGGAAAAAATGGAATTTAAAGCCTGCTTATATTTTTTTATTATTTATTGAACAACAACACCATAGTAGGTAGCAGCAACGAGCTTCTACGGTGTTCTCGTCTAGATAGGAGTAGCCTAGGCCTTTGATGACAAAAGACGAGCACTTGTTCAAGAGGTGATTACGCGAATGCTGCCTTTTGGCTTGGTCCTGAGCACCAGTTGAAGACACATTCTCAGCCCACTGGCTAGCGTGCATTGCTGATTTAATCTCAAGTTTAGCTTGACTCTAAACGCATTTTTTTTAGTAAAAATATTTTTTGCTAAATTAACGTGGCGCTCTAAAAAAACTAATTCTTCCCATACATAGGGGGTCGGGACATGTATGGTTCTTTCCATTTGATAGCTTGCCACTGAGTCTGGGAAAAGCAAAGCAAAACCAGAATAGTCAATAGAGTCATATATTTCGGATGAAACCTAGTTCCCCACCCCCTCCCATCCATGGGTGTTCCCCCAAACAAGAACCCCCCAAGGAAGTCCCCCCCATGAAAGTCTAAGCCTAAGCCTAAAATAGTAGGCTTGGAGGGAACTTAGTTTGGGGGATCAGCTGCTTGGGGGGGGGTCACCCTCCATGAGGGAAACTCTCATGTGGTGGAAACTAGGAGTCAGCCGATATTTCATTTTTCGCTGTATTGGTTTTCTCATTTTCAATAACGTTTGGCTAAGATATTGTCAGCGTAGGCATGTGACACGCTATGGCACACAATTCTCTGTTGCCGAGCTATAGTGTCTTTTCTGGAGAAAAGTTCAGAAATTTCAACGAATTGAATGTTGTTTTATCCAAGTATTCTTTTGTGAAATATGAGACAGGCTCTGAGAGTTGTGCCCTATTTGATTTACGAAATACGAATAATTGTATATAGAAGGAAAGTTTATTTTGAAAGTGCTTGGTTTGTTTTACCATCATTAACTCAGTTTTTCCCTGTCTGCTATTCCATCTGCCCATGGCTAGGCTTAGGATTCGAGCAGACAGCAGCTGATTCTTGTTTACGGAGAAAACTGCAGCTGGTGTCTTTCGAGTCCCATTTTATGACTGCTCTAAAGGTCTTGCAATTACTCGCATCGCATTAAACTACCTTACTTTTTGATAATGATTCATTTGTCTTAACGTTTGACATGAGCCTTGACAATAAGGAACCCTTTCATAAAGATCCATTAGAGCGGCCCCGTCTAATTCAAAACTAATATGTCCTGGCTCTATTTTCTGATCTAGCCATTGTTAAACAGATATCACTGACGTACTCGCAGTCTTCGGTGCCAGGCTCATTTGTTTCAAATCCCTCACCTACCCAAAGAGGGTGCCGGTGGCATAAAAGCGCCCTGCTTTCAAGAGCATTTGTCATCAAAGACAGCAGGACAGGAGTAGAGGAGCTAACAGGATGACGTTAACTCGTCTGTCAATGCTGCTCTATCTTCTAAGCAGCACGAAATCTCTGGAGGTGCCCACCAACGTCTGGATTGCTGTCAGCTTTAGGCAATCAGCCACCCCTTTGGAGCACTGAAACGCAGCTTGCAGATTCGCCTGAGCCGATATCTGACCGCTATCCGCAAGTCGTTTGATGGACAGCCTCCGTCTCAGGTTTGAGCTCCTACTTAGCCAGTGCTGGACAAGGTAGACTGGCAGCGCACAGCTGGAGAAAACGGCACTGGAGCTGATGTCTGCCTGGGGCATACGAGACGGGGCCCAGCTGCCCAGCTTAGCTCTAGCTGTCGGCCTGCCCAAGCCCTCCCGCATCCCAGTCCCTGTTTGAGCCCTGCCTTACCATGCAGCCAACTGAATGCCCTGATTCACCAGCAGTGATTTTGTTGCGTCAACCATTTCATTCATGTAAGATCTTTCAGGGTTCAGTATCATTTGTCTCATGCCTCAATTATGCCTCAAATTTGAAGAAACGTCAGAATAAAAAGACTTAGAAAGACTGCCAACAATCAATCATGAAGTTCATCTTTTGCTCGGACGGCTCGGATCAAGCTCAACTATCAGCTGAATCGAACAATTATGACCAGGAAAAATAGCAGGGTCGGTAATTATACGTGTATGTGCTATACAAATCAGTTTTGCAACAAGCCAGGGTACTGAAGTCTTTGTGACCCTAGCACCTATAAGAGCCTCGAATTTTATGCTCCTGACTAGCCTGTCTAGCTTTATGCTCCTGACTAGCCAAAATATATCCCCGTCTTTTTTTAAACCTACATTCTACATCTAATTTCAATAAAACACGAAACTATATTAGGCTCTATGGTTTACAAAATTTCTTAACTTTAGATGCATGTACACAGTAAACGATTCTGGCAAATGCGTCCTCCTTTTTGAGAAAAGGGCAGGGAAGGGTTTGAACATCTTGTTACCTTCAATGCAATAGAGAAAAACGCTAAAAGAATGTCCAAAAGCTGGCACGCTAGCAATGTTTCGCGGCAAGAACAGCTGAGATGAGCAGAGATACGAATCAAGAGACTGGAAATGCTTGAAAGAAACGCCTAAACTGGACAACGATTCAGTCAGTCAATCTCCCCCACCTCCACAATCACCACCACCTCCCCCACCGCTGTCGCACCCACCGCCACCAGAGTCGCAGCCACCCCATCCACCTCCTCCACTGTTATAGCCACCGCCCGTATGACAGCCAGCGTCATATCCGCCGCCCCATCCTTCCCAGCCAGCTTCCGTCGACCACACCCCTCCCCCTCAAATCATTCCCCTACTCAGATTTCAGTCCAACCTTCTGGTCTACTTGCCAGAGTCCGGGTCCCCGCTGTAGGCGTAGGCATTGGGCGTAGGCCGCCCTCTATTTCTGGCACTTCGTGAACGCTACAAAAATCGTAAGGATTTGATTTCGCTACCGATATGATGCTAACCTGGCAAATCCTGATGCAGAGGAAAATGAATATGAACAGAACAATTCCCACGACAGCGCATACTATGGGCGCCAATACAGATGGAGCACTCTCGGACTGGGAGTCCTGTTTTGCCTTTTATTATAGAAACTAGAATACCAGAAAGATTGAACTGAAATACTCGCCTTGACTGCAGAAGAATCCATGATGGGTAAGACTTGAATGAATTTGGCGCCTATGTATTGGGAATAAACGCACACATATATGACCTTTACAGGTGCGTGCAAAAAAGCTGAAACCGGTTCCTTACCTCCTCTCTTTTCTGACTCAGGAATTTGGTCATGTGTAGGGTTTCGTCGAAAGACAAAATACAACTGTCCAGCAGAAGATTCCACTAGTAGTAATTGTATTTCTTTGACTTTTTACTCGGGGCAATTTCAAGTTTTGGAGAAAAGAGGCCCACATTTGGTTTGCCGATGGTACCAGATATACAAAACTAGTTTGAGCAAGCAAGTAAAAGCAAGTAATTAGTTTGCTTTTTTCACCTTGTTTCTGCGCAAAATATTTTGTGCTTTAAAATAGATCAAATTTGAAGCCCAAATTTTACTAACTTTACTTTAACATTTGTAAAATGTCAAAAAAATGTCTTATTTAAACTTTACTTTATATGAAATACTAATGAAACTGTTCTTAAAATACTTAAAGGGAGGGTATCAGAAATGACGGTGTCACCAATTTGACTGATACTTATTTGGAAAGTCGTTGGTTGCCAGTGTATCTTGCAAGGCATGTTAGCTACTCCCAAAACAGCTTTGATTTTCAGATAAAGCTTTGCTAAATAACCCATTTTAAAAGTTAAAAATCGTTTGTAAAATGATCAAACCGAAGTATCTCACATTATCAATTAGCAAATTATGTGAAACATAAAGTACTTGAGTAGAAACCCAAGGTTTCCGACCAGAAGAATCTTGATATATTTGAAGCTTTATTGGGTGTTGAAAGGCCAAATAGAGACAAATGGTGTTAAATAGCATGGCAACTATTGTTTCAATGTTGGATTCTGATGGAATACAATTTTTGGCGAGTAACACAGAATTTATTTAGCTCTATTTTAACACTTGAATCAATCAAACCAACTGGTTCGCATTAAAGTTACAAGTTAAGTCATTGAAACAACGTCTATCTGAGTAAGCCAAAATGTAGGGGCCAGATACATTTTGGGCTGCTCGCAAAATGTCGCATCGATTTTACGTTCTTTTTTTGATCAAACGTTTAGATTTTGATCATATCTTGCCATTTTTGTTGGGGCAAAATGGGGGAAGGTCATCTGATTTTTTGACGATTTTTTGTGTTACTAAAATTCGATTCTCCTATGCTACAACACATGAAACTTTGAGAATTTTTTAATCAGAATTTTAACACCAACGTGCAAAAACCAAATATGCTTGCAACATCAATTTACCTAGCTTTGCTCATAAAAAAAACCTGGCCTCGATCTGAGGTGGCTGACATTTCTGATACTCTCCCTTTAAGTCATGCTTCTGGTGTATTTTGCCTGGATGTCCTTTTTTGTTGCTTGTTTTTTGCTAGCTGCGAGAAAAAGCAAAATATATCTAATCATAAGAAGACAACAACATTGTTTCTAAAGGAAGCAATGGAAAAAGGAGTAAGGGAGATAAATAAGGCAAAGAGCGTTTAGGTGTTGTCAGTGAGGGCACCGAACTGGGCAAAACATTTGTCAACCTGGACGTAGCCGAAGGTGTTGGCTAGCTGGCGCCAGATGTTCTACAAAGCAAGAGAGTTCTGAGAAAGAGCTGCTATACACATGATGGATTCATCTTAGAGAGATGGTGAAAGGGAAGAAAACTGGTCAAAGGAGACCTGGCCATACCCAGTCATAGATAAGGGCTGAAGGATGAAAATGGACACCAGCTGGAGATCTGACCCTCCCCAGCTTGCGGTTTCTCAAGCACTGGATGCTAACCGTGTACCTGAGTAGTTTGCATAACAGCAAAACGCCCAGCCTGCCTGACTGTCCTTCACATTGCCGACCCCTCCGAGCCTAGACATGCGCCCACTGCTCCTCCTCAGCTTCATCTCTCTCTGCACTGGCAGAAACTGCAAACGACACGGCCAACACCCTCCAACCACAACCGCCTCTCCAGGTTTTCGCCTTTAGTTCAGCTCCCAAAGCTAGCTGAGCAATCATGGAGCAGTTCAAAGAAGTTCTTGAAAATAGATGATACTGGGCGAAGCAAAGGACTAGAAGTACCTCCGTAGTTTAGCACTTAGAATGTGTAAATAGTAGAATGACTTGTAGAGAAAATAGTAGAGCTGAATTTTATACCTTGTTTGAAAAATGTTCCCGTGTTGACTCCGCTTGTATCAACCTGATCGAAAGATGGGCTTGTTATTGTTGATACACTTAAATTTACCATAATCCGACCAACGTAATTATTGCAGTCGTATCCTGCTCCGTTGGCGATCAAGATGGATTGATGCTTCAAAACATCTGCTATACGCTTCGGCCCAGCCCTAATGTGGAAGATTACGAAACATTAATGTCTATGTGCAGTGAGTCTGGCAGCCAAATTGCCATGCCCACAAGCCCTGAACTCGTCACACTTTCAACGCGCCTCTTCAGCCAGGATCAACAGAGGTTTATGTTCTGGCCCAAGCCTTAGAGCTGAATCTGACGCTAGTAGACCCAATGTTTCGAAGTTTACCTCTCCAGTTTAAATTGAACCCTAGATTTGTGTCATGCCATGGTAAGTTCAATGATAGATATTTCGACCTATCCTATTGGGGCCGTGCAAGTGAAACGTAAGCATGGTCCCGGAGAACCACTTTAATAAAAAAATTTCTCAAAATTGGTTTAGAATTGCGCCAGTTATGGCTAAAAAAACTTAAAAAAGTGTCCGCCATGGCCATGTGGAAGCCCCCAAAGTAGAGATAGTTCTAATTTTTTTTTCATTGACGAATTATGAAAGTTTTATTGCCTTAAAATGTGAGGAAATTTTCAGGAGTCTCTTATCTCTTTTGCTAAGGTGGCACATTTTCCATACACAATATAATGGTTATAGTGGCAATTTTAATTTCATCACCTTAAAGCCCAAGCTAGTTTCAATAATTATTTGCATGATAAGATTATTTATCAAATGAAACTTCATCACCTTGATTGATGATACCCGATCTATTTTAATTTTAAGTGCAAACATTAAAAAAAGACCAGCTAAAAGAGAATAAAACACTGAATGGGAAATTCACAGTTTCAGTGTAACATTGTAAATCGAATGAAAAAGTGTCAAATTACATTACTTTGAAGTTAATGGAGACAATGTTCCAGCTCCAATGCTGCTGCCATAGTGGCTCTTCATCAAGACTATGCCGACCATGCCGTTGTTGATGGCCTAAAGGAAAAGTGGTACTGGAGGGCGGGGCCAGATGTGGACGACCACAGCAATGAATTTGCTCACGATGCCCTATGGTTGGCTGTTGTTGGTTTCTACTGTGGCAAAAACTGAGGCTCGCTGCAGTTTCGAAGCAGACGATGGACAGGGGACTGGAAATAACGTGGAAGACGGGTTTGAGAATTTCGCCGTGCTCCAGGCAGACGGTTGCTTTGCCGACACGGACATGAGTCCCGATCACTTTGTGGGGGTCCTATGCGCGAAGACGATGAACTGATGCGATCCTTTTAGCAGCTGGAATTCTTTGGAAATTATTCATGGGCTTTATTTCATAATTTATTTTTGAACTGTGATTGGTGGCCGGTCAATTAGTTTCTTTGTGGTATTGGGTAAAATGTTGTGGAAGCTTGGCGTACAATGGACCCTGACACCATTGATTTTGCAAGAAGATTTATTTGATTGGGTATTTTAGTCGCTGGCATTTCTTGAAAATGCCACTTTTTGTGTCAAAGTTGGGTAAAAACCTGGCCCGCCTATCCTGAAGAGAAGGATTTGGGCATTGAAATATTTCCTGTCAAATGATCAGAGAAAACTACAATAAGTTTCACCAGTTAACAAACTCCGCAGCCAGTGGATGGCAGTGTTGGAAGTGGGGTTCCTGTATGACTTGATTTCTCTGTCTTTGCTTGGGGGGCAAAAGCTATTGCCTCACTACCACTCCAGCAATTTACGTACACTTCTTCGAGCACTGCAAAAAGGAGGGCTCCCCCTAGGATTCAAGATGTTTCTTTGCATGTACTGGTGGCAGGCAGGACGTTTGCATGGCAGGCAGGACATTTGCATGGAGACAGCGAACAAGTTCATCTAGCTGGCTCTGCTCAAAGAGAGTCACACACAGTCACATGACACATTTCCCTAGTCGGGCCGGATTTTCAAAAAAATTGGCGTTACCCGAACCAGGTGACGTGACCAGGTTACTGTTTTGTTCCTTTAACTCCTTTGCTTTCTTTGGTGTTCGTAGCATTTTCCAGCTAGGCAGGCCATAAACTAACAGTTACTATGAATTAAATATGAAGTATTTGATTATAAAATGAAAAAAACAAGCGCCGTACGAAATACTTCTGCAGCTGCCAGGGGCGGAACTACCTATGGGCATTTTAGACAACGCCCCCCCCCCATCCCCTGAAATGTTTGAACAAAATTTCACCACAGGCAAAATAGGCATTTCCATAAAATTTGCCAGTATTAGTCTTTTTTTATTTAAAATTTTTCCTTAGAAATTTAGAAAACGATGCACTTGGAAAAAAAAAATTGTGTGTTAAATATTTGACATGTGTTAAATATTTGACCATCAAAATTTATTCGACATTTTGCCCCCCCCCCCCCCCCCCCAGATCCAAAATCCTAGCTCCGCCCCTGGCAGCTGCTCCTGCTGCTGCGGCTCTTTCGCATCAACTAATGAACGAGAATACCTATTCACTCAACCCCCCACCGGCCTAGTTGAGGTCACTCAACTCAACTATAATAATCCTTCAGTCATATTGATGAACATAAATTTGAGGAAATATCTGATACCATCGACAAGCCGCCCCTCCGGAGCATCCGACCAACTTTGTTCCTGAGACCCGCCAACGCCCGTGGTTCTGACCAACCAACTAACCTTTCCCAGATCCTAGCAAACCAACCGAGCAATCTTAGCAATCCTAGCAATCCTAGCAATCCTAACAAACCTTGCCTTAACACTCTGCATTAATGAAGTTCATTATCCTTGTCAAAACTGTTTCCCCCCCGGCCAGCCCTATTCATGCTTTATTTCACTTCCTTCACCTTGCTCTTTTCTATAAGCTGGTTCATAGACTACCTCGTAGAACCAGTGATTTCGCAATTTTGAACGTTTAAATGTCAACATTTGAAACTAATAAAATTAATGTATCAATGTTTTTTTAAATGTTGACTTCTTTACGTATACTTAGGGGCGCTTAACCAACATTTCTGGGGGATTTTGGAGCCAATACCACTGATTACTTAACTTTCAACCAGTTCACCACTCCAAAACTTCATAAACTTAAATTAGATTTGCAATGAAAAGAATTCAGTTTTATATATAGCTAATTTAAAACTACGGTAGGCTCTTCTTGATTTGCAGGCCTTGAGCAGAGTTTCGGAACAATGTTGGCTGTTAGCACGCTATTGGTATGGTGTTTTCTGGCCGCGATAGAGGGCCTCCGGGATCCGGGGATAAAACCCTATGATCCGTCGCGTACATTGATCGGTCGTCAAGGGATGGCGGCTGAAACTGAGCAGCTGAAACGACTCAAGTAGTGCCTGTGAAGGGTGTTTTTCATGATGAGGTTGATTTTCAGAAATTCCAAGAAACCCCGATATCATACCGGCAAAGGCAATCCGCTTGGAAATGACCATAAGGACACTGTATGTTTTTTTACTTAGCTATTCTGGGTTGGGTTTCTTATTTGCTACAAACAACTGTCAATTACTGAAATTGTGAATCTTCGATTCAGTGTTTTCTCTTACCTTTTTGCTTATTTTTTAATTGTTGAACTTAAAAAGGCTTGGGCATCAAGGTGATGAAATTGATTCAATAAATCGTATGATTGAAATATTATTCAAAATAGCTTGGGCCACAAGGTGATGAAATTCAATTTCTAAATCGTCAAAAAAATTGGTTTCCAAATATGCCATCTTAACCACACAGCTAAGAGAGCCCAGAAGTTAAGTAAGTTAGTGGGTTAATAACTAATTAATCAATTTTCATATGTCAATTTCGGCAACAAGGTATTATCGGCTATCGCCAAGATGCGCGGCCTTTGTTCCAGTACAAGTAATAACCACTAGCTACGTTACAAAACTTTTCAATTCGCATGGTTGATACGTACCTGCCAAAAATTAGCTGATTTCATTGAAAAACAATGGATTTATGCATGTTCAAATTTTTGAAACATCAAGATTTTGGGTTTTTGTCTATAAATCAAGATAAAATAAATATTTCAATAAATCCTTTTGCCAGCTTTAAGATATTACTTTGATGGATGTACCTGCCAAAAATCAGCTGATTTCATTGAAAAACAATGGATTTATGCATGTTCAAATTTTTGAAACATCAAGATTTTGGGTTTTTGTCTATAAATCAAGATATAATAATTATTTCGAAAATTCCTTTTGCCAGCTTCAAGATATTACTTTGACGGACGTACCTGCCAAAATTCAGCTAATTTCATTGAAAAACCAGTGATTTATGAATTTTCATATTTTGAAACATCAAAAAATTGAGTTTTGGGCAAAAATCGAAAAATTACGTCCATCGCAAAAAATGGCCTGGAGATACCACCCAGGCGGACCTTCATGCAAAAAATTAGCCAATTTCATTGAAAAACCGCGGAGTACGGGCCCGGGACAGACATATATATATATATATATATGCGGACAGACGGACACAAAAATGGGGTAACTGCTTAAGCTGGCCTTGGCCGCCCGCCGCTTCGGGCAGGGCGCCAGAGCTCCTCCGGCCTCCGGGCACGGGTGCTACGGCCCCTACGCTTCGCCTAGCATGCTTCGCATGCTAGGCTACGCTCCGGGGCCTCCGCACCCATGCCCTCCGGCCTCCGGAGCTCTGACTGCCCTGCCCTCCGCGGCAGGCGGCCTTCGGCCGCGCAAAAATGAGGCCAAAATCAATATTCTGGAGGCGCCATGCCACCCTTCAGGGTTTATTTACCATATTGACGTCGAGTTGGGAGCTCGAGAAACAGCCAATCCTCATGTCAAGCAGAACGTACCGACACCGGATGGCAGATGGTGGATGGATAATGGACATACACTTTTTTAAAAGTTTTGTGGCCATAACTTGCTCAATTCTTAACCAATTTCAACAAACTTTTTTTGATTAAAGCTCTGTGTTTGCTGCATCCATTGGGCCTACGCGCAGCTCTGTAAGTTACCCATGGAATATTTTGCAGCCAGTCATGTTTTCAAAATCCGTAATAGAGAGTGTTGACTGCTAAGAGGGGACCGTGCTTCCGTTCTGCTTGCACGGCCCTAAAAATGGGGTAAAAGCTGAAGCCACCCGCTGCTTTGGGCAGGGCGCCAGATCTCCTCCAGCCTCTGGGCATGGGTGCTATGGCCCCTATGCTTCGCCTAGCATGCTTTGCACGCTAGGCTACCCTCTGGGGCCTCCGCACCCATGCCCTCCGGCCTCCGCACTGCCCTGCCCTACGCCTCAGGCGGCCTTCAGCTGCACAAAAATCCACATTTTACCATGTTAATCGAGACTCTAGGACATTGCCCACAGATTGAAAAAGCAGCTACACTGCCAAAGCATAGCATAAAGACATCTTTATGATTGCAAGGGGTATAAAAATGTTTGTGTAAATGAATGTTTGTGTAAATGAGCGAAGTATAAAATAGGCAAAAAAGGCGGGGGCACGGATTCGTATTTCCGATTCCGGCCTCAAATACATAGCAGATATTGGCCACTCCGTGCTTCAGCGCGAAATTCCAAAGGTCTCCATATCAAAGCTTCAAATTTTGAAAGTTGGCATGGATTTTTCAGATGAAAATTCCGAAAATTCGCAGGAATGCGGGCAACGGCTACATTGAATTTCCTGACCTAAGAATTAACTCGTTCAAGGTTAGAGGGTACAATGGGCTCTTAGCGTAGATTTCGTCATCAACAGCATACATGGATCAGACTGATTTTTGACCGTGAAGCAGGCCCAAAGAGCCCGTTTTGCGGTCCTTACAGGTTGCTCACTATTTGTCCGTATGTTTATATGTATAACTGGTACCATCGGCAAGCTAATAATAAGTCTTTTCACCCAAAACTGAAAATACCCCAAGTGAAAAATCAAAGAAATAAAATTGCTACTACTGGAATTTGCTGCTTGGACAATTGCATTTTGCTTTGGGCGCAGAGTTCCTAGTCTCTTTTCATGTGCGCCCAAAAACAAAATGTGAGCCCAAAAACAAAGCGCTGACGGTTTGCTTCTCTCCCTCGCGCCAGCCTAATGTGGCTGTCTGTTATGGCTGGGAATGGCTGAATTCTCAACGGATTTTGACTAACATTTTTTTCTGGAGGATAAAACGTGCGGCTTGAATCCGAGAGGGGGTGCCGGTCCTGGACAACTAGACACATCATGTTTTGGTTTGGAAGTCTACATTGTGCTTTGTAGCAGCTGAATTGTTGAGATTTGAACAGTAACTTGAGTTTTTTTGGGCTGACACCTACACACAGCCTTATAAGACCGTAACACTTTTAAGGTGGGGGTGGGGGGACGGGGGGATCCGCTGTGGGGAGAGGGGGAAAGGGAGGGAGGGAGGGAGGGAGGGGGGTGGGTGTGACCTACATTTGACCTTGGATGATTTATGGCGGCTAGGTGGGTGCTA
>JASANA010002751.1:0-21920 GCA_030248095.1 Ptycholaimellus sp. GST1_10
AGCGAAATGGGGCGGCTAAATAGCAGTTGATAACAGAGGGTCAAGGTACAAGTTGAAGCAGCGCAGACTCCCCGCGCTCGACAATCACTAATGATCGAGGAGAGTGTGCCCTGCTTAGCAAAACAGCTACAATACCTAGGAAGGGGGAATACAGCAAAAGAGGGGGCGGTATTCGGGCTGGGTCCGGCGCTGCTTCTAACGCAGGCCGATGAGGCGCAGCTCCTCCTCCTCGGTCATCTGGATCTGCTCCGGGTCGTACCACGTCATGGCCGACTCGGACCTCCGCAGCGGCGCCGTGAAGGTGGGGCCGCTGTAGCTGGATGATGCACTGAGCGGAGTCGGGATGCGGGTGGCGTAGGCTCGACGGAGACTCTCCCGATCCTGACGGGTGAGTTGAGGGAAGGAGGAGGTGCGGGGAAGCGAGTCGGGGTCCTCGTGGCGGAAGTAGGTGGGTGAGCCGATGCTCACTTGGCGCCGTGGAGGACGGAAGGGAGGAAGAGGAACTTGAGGCAGTAGAGGAGTGCCGAACGGTGATTCCTCTCCCGACTCCTTTTCACGCTTCCTGACCCAGTTGGTGATGCTGGATCCTGGCCCAGGTCCTCGATCCGGCCAACACTTGGCGAAGACGAAGACGATGAAGTTGATGACGTTGTCGAAGGTCTTGATGATGGAGAGGCCGCAGACGGTGAAGCGGGCCAAGTAGATGATGACGACGACGAGGCTGGCCAGAGCGATGATGGAGATGGAGGCTCCGATCATGAAGTAGAGGGGCCTCAGAATTTGATCCTTCAGGCTCCGGACCTCGATCTCGCTCTGCCTGCGGACTTCCTTCAGGCTGTCTGACATCTTCCCTACTACCCCTCTCGATGACCTACTGTACTCCTTGATGTTCCTTTCCACCTCTGCTGGCTCCCAGGAGAGATGGCTGGAGAACTGGAGCATGGCGTCTACCTGCCTCTCGATCCTAGGCAGGTCCGCGGAGTAGGCGGCGAGGGCAGCGAAAGGCTGCAGGATGGGGGCGTTGTAGAGGGGCGGTGCGTCGAAGGTGATGTTGGGGGCGAGTTGGTGCATGTGGGGGCTCATGAGGTACGTGGCGAAGGCGCCGCCGGTGAGGTTGTGGAAGTAGTCCGCGATCTTGTCCTCGTCGGACTCGTCCACGAACTCGTAGCGGGTGATCTGGTCGCAGTGCGCCTCTGGGCTGTGCCACGTCAGATCCCTGCTAGGTCCCTCAGGAAGATAGAGGATCTGGCCAGTCATGAGCTCCACGGGAAGGAAGAGGCTGCAGGTGTCGCTGCCGGGCAGACGATGGTAGGGATAGATGCGCTTCACTTCAGCGCGCTGGCACAGGCTGACGTACACGACCAATCCCTTCACCTCTGCTGCCACATCCTTCCTCTTCAGCATCGCTCTAAGGCCATTGGTTGGGTTGAGATGGAAGAGCTGTTTAAAGAGTTGATATTGGTGCTCTTCCATGATGCAGATGCGATGCTTGTCCATCAGGCGGCTGTTGTGGACGTACTTCGACATCGCCTCCATGATGAAGTGCAGTTTGGGCGATACCGGGTCCGAGCTGTTCTTGGTCTTTTCCAGCAGCTCCAGCCGCTCGTGGATGGCATCGATCCGCTTCCGGCGATGGGCTAGGGGCTCAGTGGGATCTACTAGGCGCTTAGTTCTCGACATCCCTAGGATGGAACTAAACTGAAGCCCCTTCACCAGGAACTCGTAGTAGCGCGCTGGCTTCAGTCCCAGCCGCTTCATCCTCTTCAGGTCTGCTCCTAGCCTCCTAGGTCCAGGAGCGACCGGTGGCGTGGCAGTAGCGTTGGCGTTGGACTGCTTTCCGAGCTCAATCTGAGGCCTAGCTACTATCACCCTCCTATTCACCCTCAGTGGCAGCCCTTCCTTGGATAGAAGGATGTCGGAAGGGAGGCACTTCAACGATGGTCTGCTGAAGGTGTAGTCGGGGGTAGGTAGATAGGTGGAGAAAGAGGCCTGTAGAGAGGGGATCCTGATTCTGGACTCGCCGATCACCTCCGCGTCGTAGGTGCCCTTGAGCTTGTAGGGGCAGAAGGCGAGCAGAGGCGTCTCGTCCCAGACGATGGTGTACAGGATCTTGTCGCAGAACTCCTGCTCGGAGTTGCAGCCGGACATGGAGCCCAGGGATGAGATGACGGAGCTGTGCTGGATCACCACCTCGCCTACGGTGAGGATCATGTTGCAGGTAGGTGACGGTCGTGTAGCCCCACCACTCGTAGACCGGGAAAGGTGGGAAGACGTTGGTGGAGTATTTGTTGTGGCCCGATGGGGCACCAGCGGGATGTCCCGGAACCGGCCCATCGTCTTCCAGGCTAGCACACACTCATGAGGCGCCACTGACCTTCTGTCCTTCCAAGACTTGCTTGGACCACTCGTTGAAGAAGGAGGTGTAGGTGCGGTAGTGTTGGAACTCCAGAGCACACCTTGCGCCGGGAACCACAGGGAGTCGATAGTGGTTGACGTAGACATGTTCTGCCACAGTCATGACCTCGTCGAGGCCAAGCATGCGTCTAAGCTCTTCAGTTGGAATCTATAAAGGCACACCTGGTAGGGGACAAGCCCCTACTCCTGGTAGGTATGCGCCTGACTGACTTGGTATAGAATAGGCACACTTTGCTATTTGGGGGGGGGCAATTGGAAAAAATTTTATTTGGGGGAGACAATTGGAAAAGATTTTATTTGGGGGGGACAATTGGAAAAGATTTCATTTGGGGGGGGGCAATTGGAAAAAATTTCATTTCGGGGGGATAGTTGGAGAATATTGTATTTGGGCAAAAATCGGTTTTGAGGCATTTAACCAGACAAAAAGTCATTAAAAAATTGGGGGGCTTCTTGTTTGGGGGGGCAAACGGCTGGGGGGCCAACGCGTTAGGAGGGGGGGTTGTGGGAGTGAGCCCACTTCTGTGTGACTGCCAACATAGTCAGAAGCTTTTGAATTATTGATAGGTGTATATAATATAGATATATAAATGAAATCATAGCATGTATATGTCAGGGCATGTATAAACTTCATTTTGTTGCCACACTGCGTCTCCGGCCCGCAGCCATTGATGACCAGAACAAGGCTTGCTTCTGCAGCAGCTTAGGCCAGGACCTCAAGTACTCTGCTTCCTTCTACTTCTACCATTACCTTTTTGATTTACCTTTACCAGTATTTTTTGATTTATCTTTTTTTAATAAAATTTAATAGAATTAAAACAGAATTCAACAAACAAAGTTAATCTTTGTTTAACGCTTTATCCTGCACCATTGGCGGATATGAAAAATATCCATCAATACTGCAGCTGAAAGTATTTTTGACGCTTCAAAAAAAAACCCATTGTCACAGCATCAACAAGGGAAAGCCCTAATGGGATTGACATTTGCGCACTAATAGCTTTTTTGACGCATGTTGCCACCTGTCTTTTGACTGTCTGATGAAGATATTGCTGACACTTTCTTCTCGCTAAAACAGACAGAGTACACCAACATGAACAGTGGTTTGAATGCGAGTAATATGGGAGTACTAGATTATTACATCTATTTCAACTCAGCTCTCTTGTTCTTTGGAATAATAGCCGTGCTGGGTGAGTCAGTCTCACAGCAGGCTTAGGACACTTGGCACTGTAATAATCTACAGGCAACATGTTGATACTGGTAGTCGTGATGCGATTCCAGCAGATCCGACAACAGGACTGCTTCAATCTGGTCTCCTTGCTGGCAGTGGCGGACTTCGCCTTTGGTTCCTTCTCCCGTTTCTTTCCCCATTCGCTAGCCTGTGCCTTGCAGGCTTGGGCAGTGTGATTATGGCTATTGTCTATCTCTCCTCGTCGCCCTATCGACTGGCCACTGTCGGTTTCTGCGTGTCTATGTTTTCTGTAAAAAGCTTTTCTTCTCCAGCTATGAGTTTATCTGAGAAAAGAAGAAGCAATGCTTATTCACCGCTTCTTTGTCAAATCTTTCAATCGTTTTTGGATCCAATGTCATAATACTTGAGAAGAAATAGAGACAGCAATTTTTCAAATATTTTGGTATCTGATTCAAAACCCCCATTCCCGTAGTCTCCCCCTCGGATTAGCACACCCTCGTCCGTTTCCCTCCCAAATGTTCTCTAATTTTTAAATATTTCGACATTCGATGCAAAAGAGGGAAAATTAATGCGAAATGGTTGAAGGCCTTTTAAGGCGCCAAAATAACACAGCGGGGCTTGATCGTAGAAAGATGATCAAAAAAAAGAAAATGTTCTTCTCGTCGAGACGGTTTGAATGGTGGTCGAATCATCAAAATCCGTTGAGACAGTCGTGTGTTATATGCAATCAAACATTTGGCCATTTTTAACTCTTCACAAATTTGCCAAAAATCGAATTTTGGGTTTTGCACCCTCACAGGGCATCAAAAGTCTTAGAATTGTGTCTAGTTTCGAAAAAAAATATAAAAAAGGGGGGTCAAAATTTTTCGGCAACCACGGTTTTGAGACTTTCGACCTTCTCAAAAAAGCTCTCTTAATTCGCTTGAGGTAGCAGTGGTGGGGCTGCACTGGGCACAGCTGTGCATGCTGGCGATAGCCTTCGACCGCTTCTGGGCCATCTTCTTCCCGCTCAGCTACTTCAGCCTCGATCATCAACGGGTCGTTCGACGCTTTTGCCTCTTGGCCGCCCCCATAGGCCTCATTGGGTTTCCTCTTTTCTTCTCCTCAGCAACCACCTCCTCAACTCCTACCTTAAAAGGGCTGCCCTTGGCTTCCTCGGTGGGAATCTCTCCCGAACGACAGCGAGTCGTTGCATCGTGATAGATGTGGTGCCCAGAGCGGTGCTGCTCTTCTACAATTTCACGTCCCTGACCCTGGGTCTACTAAAAAGCACCCAACAGTTTCAGATCGCTTAGAGTCATTTTCAGCCCTTCTGGTGATGTCCCTGAATACGGCCATCGTCCTGAAGCAATGCTGTGGCCCTGCGCAAAGCCTGAGCGAAGCCTCCAAACTGCGAATGGTGCATTGCATTTTCAGCGGATAGAATGCAGTAGAGGGATTAAAATGCATTTGATTGCGTAAAAATAGCGAGGCAGACTAAAGAAAACTTCATCAATTTATGGATATTATTTGTTTCGAAAAGAACGAGCTCTGACCAGTTTCATGGAAACCCAACTTCATAGCATATAATTTATCCTGCAATTTTGGTAGATGACAAAAGGATGAAAATCTCTGCAGAGGCGTGTGACGCGTACACTGCTGCCGGTGCTGGCGGGCTTTGCGCTCTTCTCCTTCACTCCCAACCTCATCTTCTACGCCGTGGTGGCTCTGGTCCCCGGGGACCTAGCTCGGCGGCTCGGCGCATTCATACCCGTCGGCAACGGTCCCCCACCTCCCTTTTGCCAGCTTTTACCAGAATAGTTTACATCTAAACAAATCTACCTTTTTACATTTTTACATCTAAAAAAATTAACCAAAGTTTCAAACATTTGCCTCTTCCAATGATTTATGCTTATGCTTTGGCAAAAAAGGCTCAGGCTTAGGCTGGCAGGCAAGCTTTGGCATATTTCAAATACTCCCCCAATAACTTCGCCCCAAAACCCCTCCAGCCATCAACTCCTCCATCAACGTCCTCATCTACACCCTGCGACACGAGGACTTTCGAGCGGCTGCCGGACGCCTGCTCGGCTGGGGCCCGGCGAGAGTGGAGCAGGAGAGCAACGGGCACCAGGCTGGCGCTGATGCCCTGCCCATGCGCGCCCACCAGGGAGCTATTCTTTGAGTTTTGTTTGAAAACGAACAACAAACAAAAAACAGAAAACGACCAACGAGAACGTATTCTTTGAATTTGGCTAAAAACAACGGTTTGAAAGTTGTCTATTCTTTGAGTTCTGCCTGTTCTTTGGGCGTTTTTGTGTTGTTTGTTTGTACGGGCGCCCTCCTAGCCAGTCCGTGTCAGGTCAGTGCCTAATTTTGCACGAGCCTCTTTCTTTCCAGCACACTTTCAGCAGGCTTTCAAGATTGGTGATTCAGGATTTTAGTACAAATAGGAAACATTAGAAAGGCCAGCTTTGTATTGTTTTCTTCAAGATTTGGATGCTGGAAAAGATTGTGCCTTTGAAGATTATGTTCCTGCTAGAATTGCTCTAAGATAAGAAACATCATTTTAAACCATCAATTTATAAACCAATAAAATAAACAATAAATTGTAACCAATGAATTATCAGCCAATATTGTTGTTAAAGATCGCGATCTATACAGATTACATGTATCTTGGCTGGAGAAAGGGATGGAGAATGCTGGTTGTGTAACAATACAAATAGGCTTCTTCAACCCAGACTACAGCTTCAGCTTTCAACAGGGCAGCAAGCTCATACCGGCAGAGCGTTGCCCTATGTCTCAGTGATTTGCGATTTTGAGCTTTGCCATTTTGGAGTTTTGATATTTCAGATATTTTGTTGAGTATAACATGGGCCTGCTCATCTTCTCCACCGGAGTGCTTCTCACGAAGGCCATCAAGCATGCGATATACCGCAATCGTGAGTACTAGGCAGGCTTCCTTCATTTATCCACATTTCATCCTCCATTTATCTTTTTCATTCAGCTTGCGACTAATGTTTTATGCAAACTTGATGTTTGCAGCAATTTTGCGAGTTCTTTGTTTAACTTTTGTATATTGCAGCAATCTTGTTATCTTGTTTGTGGCCAAGGGTGCTTAAAAGCTTGAGGTTGTTTGTCCTTTAAAGCTTGAAAAAAACGAACAAAAACCGAGGTAGGGCTGTTTGGTCTGTTCGTTGTTCGTTTTCTGTTTGTTGTTCATTTTTTTTGGAAAAACGGTTAAAAAACGGTTTTTTGTTGTTCGTTTCTTGTTTCTAACTCAAAGAATACGATCTCATGTTTGTTGTTTGTTCGTTTGTTGTTTGGGCACTGCTCAAAGAATTGGTTTCTTTCCAAACGGTTTCCAAACCGTTTCCAAACGGTTTTATCAGCTCAAAGAATAGGTCCCAGGTCGCCAGTGTCCATCTGCCAGCCCAGCCACGCAGGCTCAGCAATGCCCTACCTGCTGTCAGGGCTTGAGCCATGCTAGGTGCGCTTAGGGAGGGATCCTTTCGCTGTCCTTTGTTGTCATTGCGATCGACCAGTGTTCAAAGGCGTTTTTAAGGGGGGCGGCGAATTTTCACCCCTCAAATAGAGGAAGTTAGAATTTTTGGACGCTTTGCGCGCAGAGGCTAGTACAGGTGTAATTTGACAATTTCTTTCTCAAGTTTTAAGTTTATATAGTTTGATTTGAATATATTTCCCGTTGCTCATTTCCCGTTATTTCTTGGGGCTGTTGATTCACTTTAAACGGAAAGTTTTGGCGCCGTTTGTGTGTGTTTGACAAGTCGCTATTCAAATAATTTTGGACCCATTATATGTTTTTATATCATTTATGTTTGGAAAATCAGTGTTGTCGAAGTGTCAACATATTGTTGAATAAATCACATCCTGTGCCCAACAGCTTCGAGCAGCCTATGCTTTGTGCTTTCTACCAGAAGTAGGCCTCATACTCAGTACAGAGCAGATGTATAAGCACTACCCGGCATCCAAATGTGCGAGTGGTATTAAAGCTGTAAAGACGGGCGCTGTGCTAAGGCTGAAACATGCATGAGCCAAAGGCCTCAAACAGTGGTCTCCGCCTGGGCCCGGGCCTTCCAGTGAACGGAGCGATGGCGGTAGGCTCCACGTTTGGGTGGCGACGGAGGCGGCTTGCCCTGGCCCAGAATCCGCCGGCAGAACCCCTGGCCAGAACTCTGCTCCTATGGTGGGCGGGGCAGAGAGGAAGAGCGGACCTTGCGGAAGAGCGGACTGCCCAGCAGGTAGAGCAGGCAGTTGCTGGCAGAGTTGAGGACCAGGCAGAGGTTGGAGAGCTCCGCCAGATACCTGTAACTAGGCCGGCTGAGACTGGACCACTTTTTGACTGCCAAAAATGAAACAAGCAGTCGATTACCACTTGTTTTTTCTAAATTGATCCAAACTTCAAATCAAATCAGTGATGGCAAAATTTGGCGAAAACTATTGTAAATTTTAGCTCCGCTCTTAATTGGCCTAAAAAATGTTACACAAGGATGGTGCTGGCGTAGACTTTGGGGGCGAGGATCTCCAGGATGCCCAGGACCGTAGGCCCCAGGTGGGTGAGGATGAACCTGAGTCAGTCAATTCATCCCTTCCCCTTCCTACTAGGATGGGCTAGCTTGAGTATGAGCAGGATGAGCATGCGATTGGTGCGCTGGCTATTGCCGCCGCCGCTGGCTCGCCGATGGTGGCTCAATTCGGCCTGCTAAAAGCCGTCAATCGATTGGCTCGGCAGTGCGATGGGAAAAGAGGCCTCGGGAGAGGCCATGCTTCCGTAGGAGGAATGGTTGGAGGCCGAAGTCCGCCCTCTCTTCCTCCTTAAGGGCCTGGTGCTCGGTGCCGCTGAGATGGAGTCATTGCCGGTCCTGGAAGTTTTGCTGGGGGCGCAATCACAAGTGTCCCGATCCTACCCCGATTTTTGCCAACCCACTCAATTTTGGCAAAAATTTTGGCCTTTCTAAAATGGCTATGAAAAATGACCAACTTTGGTCACAGTTTAGTGAGCGGGGGGGGGGCTGGGCTAGGGGGAGGGGGGGGGTGGCGTTCATATTTTGATAGGGACATGTATGAGCGCAAGGGTAAGCGAGCTAAAGCTGGAAGGAGCAACCAATCAAAGAGGCTCCCGCTGTGCAATCGCCGCACGATGAGGATGATGTTGGCGGTGAGGATGACGAGGATGGTGAAGGGCACCAGGGAGTAGAGCAGCAGGACGCTGGTGAGGCGGTAGAATATCTCGTAGTACCAGTTGTGCCTGGAGTGAGGAGCTTAGTGGAGGAGCGCGAGAAGGGATTGCAAGAAGCAGGGACGGATTTAGGAGCATTAAAATGCGATAGTCCACAGAAATAGAACATTGAACAATGGTTTGGAGCAATAGTTCCTCATATCTGCAGCAAAGAGTTCCCTTCGCCATATTTCTTTGTAGGCTTGGTATTGGGAAATAGGCTAGACTTGGGCTTAGGCTTGCTCTCAGCGGTGGATTTGGGAGGTGTGAACTGGATTCAGTAAAATAATATTGAACAATAGTTTTAAGAGTAACTAGCCTCAGGGCGCTGGGTAGGACGAGGTTGGACCAGTGGCTGCTCTTGTGGTCCCAGCAGGGCATCGCGGACAGCTCAAAGTAGCGCGGCAGGGAGTAGAGGAGGAGGAACAGACTTACGCCGCCCACGATTCGCCAGATCTAATGCGATCCCCTTTCGTGAGCTGACGCCAGGCATTGCCCTGAACAGATGCCCTACACTGGCCCTGTTGTTAATGTAGCGCTGGTGGAGGAAGGGAAAGCGGAGCGCCACAAACTTGTCCACCGTCAGCCCCAGCACCACCCAGAGCGGGCCCAGCACCGTGGTGTTGGCGAAGCCGTGTGACAGCTGGGGGCAGAAAGGGTGATTGAGAAGGCTATGTCGGTGGGAGGCTTTTGAGGGGTGCCTGGGAGAGGCGGGCCAGGATGGTTCCCTGGACCTGTGAGCGGCCGAAGAGGGTGGGCAGGCCGATCACCAGCAGGGCACCGACGAGCAGCAGGGAGTCCCACACCTGCACCACTTCCAGAAGCGCATTCATACATTCTAACTATGTTTGGAATGAAAACATATTTGACGATTTTGTACTATATTGCCCTATTAACAGGCCTTAAGAGTTTCGAAAACGTTGAAATTCACTGAAGATATTTCTAGGCTAGTCCAAGCTAGGTATAAGTAAAACATAGGTGTTTAGGCGAAAGTATGAATTGATATGCACGCATTTCTCGGAAAGGGTGAGAATTTAGAATGTAGGGGACACTTGGTTATCTTAGTGATGGTGCCAAGTCCAAGAACAGATCCCAACTGAGACAACAAGGTAATATCGGCTGTCGCCAATAGATGCGCGGCCTGGAAGCTTCATAAATTGTCATGTTTCATTTAGGGCTATTTTCAAAAATGATTACTAATTCGGTTATTAAATAAATCATGTCATTCCGCATGCCCTTTCAAGTTCTGAAACAAGGTATTCTCGGCTGTTGCCAAGATGCGCGGCCTTTGTTCCAGATAATAAGCTAAGCAATTCCTTTTAACTGCTTTAAGATACTGCCGCAGCAAACGTATCTGCCAAATCTAAGCTGACTTTATTGAAAAACCAGTAATTTATGGATGTTCGAATTTTTGAAACATCAAGATTTTAGGTTTTTGACTATAAATCAAGAAATAATAAATGTGTCAAAAAATTCTATTATCAACTTCAATATATCACCATTAGAGACGTACATGCCAAAATTCAACTGATTTCATTGAAAAACCATCGATTTATGGATGTTCAAATTTTTGAAACATCAAGAATTTAGGTTTTTGTCCATAAACTGAGAAATAACAAATATTTCGGAAATTCCTTTTGCCAGCTTCAAGATAGCACCTCGACGGACGTATCTGCCTAAAATCAGCCAATTTCATTGAAAAACCAGTGATTTATGAATTTTCGTACTTTGAAACATCAAAAAATTGAGTTTTGGGCAAAAATCGAAAAATTACGTCAAGCCCAAAAAATGGCCTAGAGATATCACCCAGGCGGACTTTCATGCAAAAAATCAGCCAATTTCGTTGAAAAACCAGTGATTTATGAATTTTCGTACTTTGAAACATCAAAAATTTGGGTTTTGGGCGAAAAACGCAAAATTACGTCAAGCGCAAAAAATGGCCTGGAGATACCACCCAGTCGGACCTTCATGCAAAAAATCAGCCAATTTCGTTGAAAAACCGCGGAGGCCCGCCCCCGGAAAGACACATATATATATATATGCGGACAGACGGACGCAAAAATGGGGTAACTGGTTAAGCTGGCCTTGGCCGCCCGCCGCTTCGGGCAGGGCGCCAGAGCTCCTCCGGCCTCCGGGCACGGGTGCTACGGCCCCTACGCTTCGCCTAGCATGCTTCGCATGCCAGGCTACGCTCCGTGGCCTCCGCACCCATGCCCTCCGGCCTCCGGAGCTCTGACTGCCCTGCCCTCCGCGGCAGGCGGCCCTCGGGCGCGCAAAAATTATTTCGGAGGTGTTTTAATAATAAAAATATAACTATTTATTTAAAAATTGCAATTTTCGAAAATTTTTCGAATTTTGAGGCCTCAATTTTCGAGGTTTTTTGACCATAATTCAAGAACGAATCAAAATTACGCCAAGCGCAAAAAAACGTCCCGAGCCACCACCCAGACGGACCTTCATGCAAAATTTCAGCCAATTTCATTGAAAAACCGAGGAGTACGGGCTCCGGAACCACAAATATATATATATGCGGACAGACGGACGAAAAATGGGGTAACTGTATAAGCGGGCCTTGGCCGCCCGCCGCTCCGGGCAGGGCGCCAGAGCTCCTGCGGCCTCCGGGCATGGGTGCTACGGCCCCTACGCTTCGCCTAGCATGCTTCGCATGCTAGGCTGCGCTCCGGGGCCTCCGCACCCATGCCCTACGGCCTCCGGAGCTCTGACTGCCCTGCCCTCTGCGGCAGGCGGCCTGCGGCCGCGCAAAAAGTGGATAGGAAACTGTTAAGGCGAATAGATGAATGTAGATGACCGGCTTTAGCCGCAGGCCCAGGAATACGACCATGGCGGCTCCATTCAACACCAGGCCACAGCCCACTACCACTATCGTCAAAATGCCTGACCAAAGCTGTCTCTATTAGCTGACGCAGGAATGAAGGAACAAATTTAAAAAAAAACGTTTTTAATCTCGATAAAAAACGAAGATCAAAACGGATTAAAGATACATCCATTTTTTTTTGTTTGCAATTTTTCCCTGCAGCCGCCTTCATTTGCCTTTACATCTAGGATGGAAGCCAAATGGGAAGCTGGCAGCAGTACCAGAGACTGCAAAGTGGAACTGGAGACCGGGCTCAAAGCCCAGGCTGAGCTGGCTCATGTTTGGCGGCGTGTAGGAGTGACAAAGGATGAAGCTGGGCATTGCCTCCATTTCTTTTCCTTTTCAATTGTAAACTTACACTGTCTCTAGTGTATGGCAAATGATGGTGGTGGATGGTGGAAGAGAATGCAATAGATCACAGTCATGCCAAATGTTGAAGACGACTTTGCCAGCTTGCTGAATGATTAAAGGAGCCTAACTCTATTTGTCTGACTTGTTTTGCGGCTGTCCTCTACAGGTCTTGGATTGATTCTTTAACATTCTACTACACTAATTAGATTTAGTGATGCGCTGCCATAGGGCAAACAATGGAGCAACGCTTCTGCTGGAATGCCAAGAGGAATTGGAGGCAGGGTGCGGGGCGAGTGAGGACATAGAATAGGCCACACAGAATGCTATGCCTCCATCATGCAAAGACTAGCCCATGCGGTGAATAGCGAAGCTAGGAATATGTAATGCAGGCGTTGAAATGCAAGGGCAGACCTTGTAAGCAAAACCTTGCGAAAAAGCGGTCAAGATGTGCGGTCAAGATTAAAGCAGCCCAAGCAAAAAGCAGCCCATAAAAAGGTCTCGGATTCCCTCAGTGCTCAAAGCGTCCAGCACCAGAAGAATGCAGCTTCTCTTCTGCTCCAGGTATGAGCTGTTCGGAGGCTTTGATGCCGGCTCTCTTGGCCTTGATACTTTGCACTGAAGACGAATTACCACTGACCTCAGGCTCCTGCAAAAGTGCTACAAAATGTGTCTGTCACAAGGCTCAGCCGAAGAGGCCCCATCGCCTGAGCAGCAGGAAAGTTTGCCCAGTCTTTTTTCCTATTTTGTACACAAGCCACCGTGGAAGTCGCCTCACTTTGTGGCTGTGGATGGGGGCAGGGGCGGGGCGCGGGCCCTCTGGCCATGTCGGGTGGAGTGGTTCTGGAGGCGGCTGTCGGCGGGGGAAGCTGGTGGACGGCGTAGGCCCTTCCTGGAGGCGCTGATAAGGCTGCTCATCTCCGAACACGTGCTTTAGCTCCCTGGCGGCAATTGATTCACTCTCTCCTTCCTCTCTGCATTCAGAGTTCCACTTCGCTTGCAGCTCTGTTTCTCTTGCCCGTGTATTCGGAGTAAACATCAATCAATGCCACCGGAATGCATAAAGGGCTACCATAGCTGGCATCCCTGCTGGCGGTTGTCCAATGCCCGCCAGACTTTCGCCCGCCCCAGTTGATGGCGAATGGGACTCGGAATCAGGGTGATCTTACGATCTGGCTCAGCCAGATAGGAACTTCCGATCGAATTTGAGGAATCCGTTTTCAAACCTCCTCTTGCAATAGAAATCAGGGCTATTGCATAAGGACATTTTAGATCAGAAGACAAGCCATTTTTCTGATTTGGCAATAAATACAAAACAGTAGTTTCCGTTTTCGGTTCCCCTACGATTGAATGTTTTCTCTTGCAATCGGACGATTTTAATGCACATGCCCACCGTAGTTATGAGCATGCCTAAAGGGCGTATTAAGGGGGAACAGGCAGTGCTGCGAGGTAAAAAGTATAAAAAAAAGCAAAAAGTGGAAAAAGTGGAAAAAAAACTATTTTTCAGAAAATGTTGGTGAAATGAAATTGAAACAAATTTTGGTGTCCGTGAGGTGGAGTGGAAGTGGAGTAAAAAACCCTTTTACTTTCCACCTATTTTTTACTTTCACTTTTTACTTTTTTATATCACTTTTCACCTAAATTGGCCCCCTTATAATGGGGTCAGACCTAGATTTTCCCCGCTTGAGACCAAAAATTTTCAAAAATTTTCAAAATTTTCTAAAAAATTTTGAAAAATTTTCTAGATATATTTAGCTAATTTATTTTCACAATTTTTTTTTTGAAATTTTTTCTAAAATGTTTGTTATCGCTTTTATGTTGAAGCATAGGCTGCCTCCCCCGTCCCTAGATTGAAGCATAGGGGCCCTACCCCCCTATGTTGATGCCACACCACACCCCACACCCCCACCCCTCTCCTGTCTTTGTAGAATTGAAAACTATGACTGAAGACTGTCTGAGGCTTGCCTTCTATGCCTCCTAGTGTTGCCTAATGTACAGTAGTCCACTGTTTTGAGGTGCTGGGAGAGGCGCGGCTTCAATTTCAGTATTTATTTGGCTTTATGAGAAATTTTTGAGATTTTAGGTGAAAAAAAGTAGAAAAAAGTAAAAAAAGGTCGGAAAGTGGAAAAAAGTGAATAGGGTGAATCAAAATGGGTAGGGTAGCCAATGAGGTGAAGTGGAAGTGGAGTAAATGGTCTGAGGGTGGGGTGAAAAGTGGAGTAGAACTCCAAATCATTCTACCTCGCAGCACTGGGAACAGGGGGAGGAATCCCCATCGATACGATCAGAGACGGTAAAATTGTGGTAACTGGTGGGTTTTATCATCATTTTTGGTGGAACAGAACAAAAAATTATCGAGGACAATGGTATATATGGAGGGTGAATGGTGGGCGGAAAACGGTAACCCCCCTCGAAATCGTCAGAAAGGATAAAATGTTTACCTGTTATATAGATAATGACAAAAAAATTTTGCGCGCATAGCCTTATGAGCGTTAAATGCCATGTTTTTTCACAATTTTTGAGGTCCTTAGTATCGAAATTTAACAAAATTTGCTCATTTTATTGTTGACCGCGGAGCGGCCCGAAGGGCCGCTCCGCGGTCTATAGAGGTTACTAAACTTTTGTCCTGATATATGTGTATATATATATAACTGGTACCATCGGCAAGCCAAATGTGGGTCTCTTTTCTCCAAATTTTGTAATTGCCTCGAGCAAAAAGTCAAGGAAATACATCTACTACTAGTGGAATCTGCTGCTTGGACAGTTGCATTTTGTTTTTGGCGCGCAGTTGAGTGTCTCTTTCCATGCGCGCCCAAAAACAAAATGCAGATGACGCAGCAGATTCCACTAGTAGTAGATGTATTTCCTTGACTTTTTGCTCGAGGCAATTACAAAATTTGGAGAAAAGAGACCCACATTTGGCTTGCCGATGGTACCAGTTATTTCTTCCACTTTTAATATAGCATAAAATGTATAAATACAATTTTATATTATTTTATAATATTTGAAAAAAAATAAACTCATTAAAAAATATAACAAATATAAAAGAATCGAAAATAAATTAAGATATTTTTGGATAAAAAAATAAATAATAACTAAAAAACTAACTTATTAGAAATATAACGAAAAGAAAAGACTCGAAAATCAATAATACAATTTAAATTTATTGGCAAAATAACATATTTTTGTGAAATTTTCATGATTTATACTTAGGGCAATCGATTTTTGGGAGAAAAGAGCTCTAATTCTGACCAGCCGATGGTACCAGTTATTTTCTCAACTTAAAATTTCCAAAAAAAAAATGATTACCTAAGAACGATTCGAACCTCCCAGTTTCAACCAGCTGTTCAATCGCTTGGACCACTACACCACTGGTGCATATGCATCGTTGTTTAACTGAAGACTTATGAATAAAAATCAATACATGAGGCCCAAGGACCCGGGGAGGGGGGTGAGTGGGGATGAATTGAATACCTACTATCGTCCATTGAATAGATGCGGAGAAGAAGAAGAAGAAGGAGAAGGAGGAGGAGTTCGGACAAATGGTTTTGAGGGATTTTCTCACGAATTTTGCCAATTTTTGACGATTTCTCGCGAGTTTTGGTCAATTCAGTGATGCTCTTTCCAATGCAAAAAGAATCAGAACGATTGGGCGTTTCTATGAAGCGTAAAATCCTTATCAATTTTAAGATCTAGCAATAACCCCGAAAACGTACACCTGGGTCGAAAAGAGGGGCTTTGCGCTGACACTCCGCTTAAGCTCCGTTCGCGCCAGCCCAATATATATATTTCTGGAAATGCTGTCCACCGGCGAATTCTCAACGGATTGGGACAAACTTTTTTTTCCTGAAAGGTAATGCTATTTTAGGAAGATCTGGAGGGGTAGACCCGCAATTTGAGCATTTGAAACATTACTTTTTTGGGTAGAAATGTTGAAAAATGGGGTATGCTGAGAAATGACGAATTCTCAACGGATTGGGACAAACTTTTTTTCCTGAAAGGTAATAAAATTTTAGGAAGATCTGGAGGGGTGGAACAAGTCCCGGAGCATTTGAAACATTACTTTTTGGGTAGAAAGATTGAAAAATGGGGTATGCTGAGAAATGACGAATTCTCAACGGATTGGGACAAACTTTTTTTTTCCTGAAAGGTAATAAAATTTTAGGAAGATCTGGAGGGGTGGAACAAGTCACTGAGCATTTGAAACATTACTATTTTGGGTAGAAAGGTTGAAAAATGGGGTATGTTGAGAAATGGCGAATTCTCAACGGATTTGGATAAACTTTTTTTTTGCTGAAAGGTAATATTATTTTAGAAAGATCTGGAGGGGTGGAACTGGTCCCGGAGCATTTGAAACATTATTTTTTGGATAGAATGGTTTAAAAATGGGGTATGTTGAGAAATGACGAATTCTCAACGGATTTGGACAAATTGTTTTTTTTGCTGAAAGGTAATAACATTTTAGAAAGATCTGGAGGGGTGGAACTAGTCCCGGAGCATTTGAAACATTAGTTTTTTGGGTAGAAAGGTTTAAAATTAGATATGCTTAAAAATGGCAATTTCTCAATTGATTTGGACAAACTTTTTTCCTGAAAGGTAATAATGTTTTAGGGAAGAAAGAAAGAAATGTGAAATGGGGGATGCGCTCCGCGGTCACCTATTGCGCTTTGCGTCATATACTTGTTTGACAATGCCAATGGTCTGAACTTCTTCTCCACATCTTGTATTTGATTCAGCTGAGGTCATGCATCTCTTGGCATCAGCCGTGAATACTTTATAATTTTAGAAGGTTCATTTTTTGTCAGTCAGATGAGCCAAGTGACCTTATTTTAAGTATTGGGTCTAGGTTGTAGGGTAATTCCACCAACTTTTCTCAAATTTCACCACTGCAGCCATTCACCAAAGTCGATCGTAAGAGAAATATATAGCAGCTCAGCTGAAAAATTTGGATCATGTCAAGATTCCTGCCATAATTTGTCTAATACTTATTGTACGTAAGTATTTTTGGGCTCTTTTGAAAGAGGACAAATAAATACACAGCTTTTGTCAATGTTGTAAAACACATAAAGTAGTCTGTGGAGCAGTTGCAACCTTTGAAACTACTTGAAAGTTTGAAAAAAGACAGTAAGGGGCGTCTCTTTTCAACTGCTACAAAAACTCCAATTCCCTTGCAATACAGCTTCCGTTTTCGCCAAAACGGACAGTTTTCTTACGATAGAACTGCTTTTTTCAGCATTCCCTTACGATCCAGTCCAGTTCTATCGTAAGGGGATTGAAATCGGAAAAACTAAGAAATTTTGAGTCTATCGTAAGCCGAATTTGAAATCGGATGGTATATTGTCTGAAAACGGATGGCAGATCGTAAGGGGAAGGTCCCAATTGCAAGGGGAATTTCTATCGTAAGATCACCCAGGACCCGGAGAATTGCGAGTTCGTCAAAAGCCAGGCCAGCACCGCAATTGTGGCTGAATGCGGAGGAGAAGAGGAGATGTTTTGAAGGACGAGGATGGCTGCAACCGCTTCCAGCTCCAGAGTGCGATGCGTGCATCGCGGAGGGGGAACTCTGCCTCCTCTACACCAAGCAAGGGCCGGGGAGAAAGTACCAGAGCCCGGACAGGAGCCACCGGGTCAACGACAGGAAATTTACCTGCCGAAACTTGGCTGACCTCTGCAATCGCCAGCTGAACGACAACACATACCAGTGGGTTGTCCTTGACGGAGAAGGACAGGATCACTGCGCCAAAGGTTCTCGCATCAAGCTTAAAGAAGAGGAGCAAACTATTGGGCTGGCCCAAGGGTGTTTGATGCTGTTGTGCACTCATTTTTGCGAATTTTTCGCCCAAGGTTGGTGGAGTTACATAAAATTGTATGGAGATTCAGAATCTGCAATAAAAAATGGGGGCTAAAAAAATTTAGTTCCGGCCCCCTTTGGAGAATTCGCACTCTGACCAAAAACTGCCTCTTAATCCATCAGGTTAAATGAAAGGGTCCGTTTTTTCTAAATTTCAAGCTACATTCTAAATTACAAGTGGGAAATTCAAGCTAGTCCAAGTGAAAAAATCTAGTGCAAGTGGGAAATTCGACCTAGTGCGAGAGAACTAGTGTAATTGACAAATTCCGTCTCAATTTAGAATATCCCGACCTAGTGGAAAAGATTTCAGAACGAAATCTCGAAATGCATCACAACAGCTCCGTGATTGGTGCACCATTTTCATATTACATGTTTAGTTAGGTTCCAGGGGACATCCGCTAGAAGGGTGAATTTGGCCCAACTAATTGGCCCAACAGATGAGCTCCCTTGAATGTTGGTTGCCTAGCAACAAGGCCTCTCAGCCAGCTCAAGCCTTCAGCGCACCTTTGAAACCCTCGCAGACCCAAGACACAATGGACGAAATAGATCGCCTGCTCGGCATTGCTGGGTCCAAGCAGCCTGGTTTCTTTTTTAATCTTTAAAGGTCGGCCTGCTATAATTTATTTCAGTCAATTCGAGTCGTCCATCCTTTGGGCGCTCCAAACTGGACAGTGAGTCAGACGAATCAGAATCAAAAACGCCGCCCAAGGCTGCCCCGCGCAAGAAATCCGATCCTTTTGCCATCTTCCGGGAAGAGGAAGGTTTGTCAATTATTTTATTCACGTTTTCTGCTGCAATTTATGCCATGGCTCAGAAAAAGCTGCCAAACAAGCCTCCTCAGGAGAAGACAATCAGTCGTCAGATGAGGATGCAAAACACATTGTCAGCCATCGCTCCTCAAGGTACGCTTTTTATTTTGTCATTTAGAGGAGTCTCAGAATTATCTCTTTTCAGGAACAGAAGCAGAAGATCCTCCGAACGATCTGCACCTTTAACTTTTTCCGGTTTAGCTTTCAGCGCGTTTTTTGGAATGTTTTCGAAGCCTTTTTGCTTGGCACAGGCAGAAGAAGCTCGGAACAGTCGCCCCCACCCGAACACGAGCCAGCTGGGCCTGCAGACAGCCCCCATAGAGTGGACGAGTAAGATTCCATGGCTTCAAAACTGCTCAACTCTTCAGTCTCCTTTGCTAGTCCAGCTTTTCATGAGAGCAAAGTTTTTGAGGCAGTCAGAGGAAGAGCAGAGCAGCAGTCCATCTCCAGCGCCGGATGCGAAGTCATGGGAGCCAGCAGGCAAGAACTCGAGTCCAGCCTCCACCAAAACGCCGCCCCCTGCCCAGAATGCTATCTCCGAAGGCGAGGCCAGCGGCGGAGAGGAGACAGTTGAGCCGGTTGGAATGATTTGCTTACTACATAGGTGGGTCCCGAGTGACCACAATTCAAGTTGAATTTAACTAGGGTGGAGAAGGCCGCCCACCGCCACGATGGGGCCGCGCCCGGTGGTGGAGCTGCGCTTACCCAAGGCTCCGATTATGGCACCGCCTTATACATCGCCTTTTTTCATTTGTCACTTGAATCTCATGGTTTAAATGTGTTTTTCCAATGATAAAAATTGTTTTAAATCAAGCATTCATCAATTTGACATTCTGTGGTGAACCAATAAGGTGGACTGGAGGAGAAGGAGCGAGGAACCGGTAACGTGGCCAAGGCCAATGGCCAGAGCGTTGAAGGCAAAGAAGGTGTTGTTGGGGAGGTGGAAGAGTTTGGTGTTCACCACGGCAGTCCCGTACACCGTGCTCCAGTAGGCCAACTCAGCGCCAGAGAACAGGAAGGTGGGCAGGAGCAGTTGCAGATTCCGCTCCCCCAACAGCTTCACCATGCCCACTGTCAATTGTTTATGAAGTAGTATCAATAATTGTTCCGAATGCATGCTGTCATTTCAGTCTATATTTTCAGTTAATTTGATTCATCAGCGAATTTTGGATGCAGTACGGGGCAACAAACCGGTATCTTCACGAACGCGGCGCCAAACACTATTCGACCTCTCAGCAGATGTCGCAGCTTTTCCTGCAGTCAGATTTTAGGTCTTTGCAGTCAGGTTTTGTGTGGCCAACTCAGAAAGCAAATCATTCACCTTGCTCGGCAGGCCGCAGCAGTGCTAATGTGCCGATGCCCAGAGCGCAGAGAAGCTGAACTTTCTTATTCATACCCAAATCATCTCTCAAAACCAAATCGACACACCGAAAAGCAGCCGTAGACCAACCGAACAACGCCCTGCCCAATCTCCGCACTCGCATCTGCCGGGAAGGCCGCGTAGAGATAGACACCGCCGGCTATGCCACTGTCAACTTTTTACGCTCTGGACTACAAAGGCAGAAGGGAATATGGGAGGGGGACGATATCTGGAGCAGGCTCCAAACGATGGCACTGTTGCGTCCGATGCTGTCGCTGTCGGAGTTCTGGGCCAAGTAGGTGCCCTGCCCCGTCCACAGGACTGCAGAGAAGGTGATGAGTGGGCTGAAAGGATGGGGGGAGAAATTTAGTAGCATACTGGCAGCGCCCAGACCCAGGATGGCGGAGCTGAGATAGAGCGACCATTCCATCACCTCAAGCGTCCCCAGTTGAACATTATTCTCCAGGGAATTTTGGCCAGTTTTTTAAACTACAGCTGAGTGAGGGTAGAAATGTGAGGAGAATGAGGAGTACATTGAGGACGAAGCAGAGCATGAAGATTAGATAGGCGCAGGCGCCGGTGGCCATGGCCCACTTGGGACTCAGCAAATGGACAATGGGCGTGGAGAAGAGGTTGGCGCATGTGAACACGGCGTAGATGATCGAAAGGCTGCAGTCGGTTAAAGTATTAATGAAAACAGTTTGTATGAAAAAATTGTGATTTTGATTTGAAATAAGGCGGATAAAAACCTATAGTAGCCGGCGGCGGGGTCCATTTTACGGGACTCATCGGTGCTGTTTTGCCGGGCAAGCTGCTCCAAAACATCGCCCTGCAAGCACGCATTTAATTCTGCTCATCTTGGATTTGCAGTCTTCCGGCTTTTCTACTCATCTAAACAGCTCCGTTTTGTGGACAAATATTTACAATATTTGTATAACTTACCTGAATATAGTTAGCACTATTGAAAGCAGCAAAAAGCAAAAGGAATCCAAGGCCGAGTTGGCAGATGTTGACGGTTGCCTTGCGCATTTGTTCACTGACTGGCTAAAATGCCGCCTGATGACACAGCTCTGCTGTGATAAGCTTTTATTCTCGGTCACTGGGCCGCCCTTTTTTGGGGCTATTTGTGCGCCCAAACTGAGCTATCCAATTTCTTCATTCCACTAGGCCCAGCCCAGAGCAGCAGTAAAAGTGAGAGTATGTTTATAAGTCTCGTTTTATGCTTCTTTTGATTGCTGACCGATTTCAAACCGACTTCCGATGTCAATAGGATGAACTGAACAATTAATTGCCACAAGCAATGGACTTCTTCAAAATGACTTCTTGGAAAGCATGACTGGGCAAAGGCAAGAAAAGCGGCGGCCTCTTGGTGCCAGGCTCTGCAGGGAGATTGGGAGCAGGGGTGGGGCAGAGACTGGCTGATAAACATCATGACCCAGATCCCATCTCTTCTTTCCCCCACCTCCCCAGTCTCTGACGTAGACCAACCTCCCGCACTCCTCCACCATCAGCGGAAAACAAAGCGATGTCCGCCGATGCTGCTGTGGCCAGCCACCAGCAAGGTTGGCATCCTTGACTGCTACCCTGGGGGTTAAAAAGAGCTGGTTGGGAATCGCTCAGACGAGCCGATGACGGAGGAGGAGGCGGCGCAGGTGGCCAAACTTCGGCGCAACATCCAGGACCTGCTGAACCCTGAAAAGCCCTACGACACTGATATGAACCTCCTCCGCTGGCTCCGGTACGAGCCTGCCCAGCTGGAGCAGAATTTCGTCGACCAGGAGATGTTAATCTGATCGCAGGGCAATGCTGCTGATGAGCGCCCAGGAATGTTGCCTCAAAAAATATGAAATTGCATTTCAAA
>JASANA010002753.1:0-52429 GCA_030248095.1 Ptycholaimellus sp. GST1_10
AAAAATGCAACAATGAGTGGGGGTGGACTAATCATTGTCCTCCGTGGGCTACTTCTTGAGGTTCTTGGGTGGTGGTGGTGATGTGTTTCTGGAACATCTCGATGAAGATGGCCCGCTAGAGGCGGGTGAATGCGTCAGATACTCGATCGTTTTCTTTGGCTGGTCAGAAGCGTGTACCGTGCTGGTCTCAGGATTCCCGGCACTCTCGTCTCCACCTTGGACAGGCGAGAAGGAGTGAGCGGTGTCCTCTGGCGGCGCCTCCCCGGATAGAAGGCAGCTCAGGGCTGTTTGCTTGTCCCATTCTGTGCCGGGTAGCCTGGAGGAAGGAGGGTCGCCCCAGGCGGAAGCTGGTAGAGAGCTAAGGACTCCTTTCTGGGCCAGTCCAGGGGGTCCAGGGGCCTTCGCCCAGAGAGTTTGGTAGGTAGCTAGTGTTGAGCCTGGCTCAGCAGCCGCTGCCTCCTCGTTGTACTCCTGATTCTCACTGCTCTAGGATCCAGCCCCGTGTGCAGGCCTTGATTGCCGTGAGGTTCGTGGGGAGTGGGCCGGTGGGGGGCATCGATGTGCGCTCTCGCTGAGCTCGTCCGCTCTCTCATTGCCAGGGACGCCGCAGTGTGAGAGGACCCAGATGAGGGCCAGATGGTGGCCCCCTTTTTTAAGGTGTTGGAGCCGGCGCTGCTGAGCCCGGAGCTGGGAGGAGGTGAAGTCCTCGTCCGGGCTGGGCTGGCTGGAGATGAGGTCTGGGCGGGGAGCGTCCTGCTCCAGATTTCTTCTGGGGAGGTCTTGTTGGACACTGTCAGTCTCCTGAAAATATGCTAGGCATATAGACCTTCAGACCAACAGCCATCAAGTAGTACTTAAGGCCTCCATAAGACGCTGGGTGCTTCTGGGTGGGTTGATGAACACAGCTAGAAGGATGATGTGGCATGACCGAAGTTATGGATGAATATGGCGTCGATGATGCCCAATGGTGGGGAGTTACAAAATTTGGGATTTCATTGGCCCTGCCCATGTAAAAGTCAGGCCTTCGGAATTTTTTGTAGCATTTGTATTGGCAGCGGACCCCATTCTTTTTGGGATTATTAGCACTTCATTGGATTTTTGTAACTACCCACATGTAAATCCCTGAAAAATTTTAAAAAGAGGCCCAAAATTCTCCAAAATGGCTAATTTTAAGTGGTGCTTCCTTCAGCATCTTGCAGAAGAACTCTGACTATACATTGGGCATTGAGGAAGGCTCAGAGGAGGCAAATTCATTCACTCATTTTCAGCAGCTCATGCGTGCTAGGTAGGTGAAGTGAAGGAAGTCTTAGAAGATGCCTATTGAGCCTTGTGTTTGAATTTGATTCTACCACATCTTCGAGTCATGTTTCGAATCCATTTTTTAGGAAGGGCTGTCCAAGCTTTGCTCTGCTTGGGCAGGCCCATGATACCTAGGCTAAGGAAGTGGAAGGGGAAGGGGATAAGGGAATAGAGACGCCAGCTATTGCATAGGCCCCAAAGAGACAAGGGACAAGGGTCCATGATTCAGGGACAAAATGCGCATAGACATAACTTACAGGGCTATGAAAGTTGAAGAAGGCCAGAAGTGCTCAACAATTGGTTCTAATTTAAGTTCCACTTCTATGTTCTTAACCACAAATTTTAGTGCGAAAGCCAGTAGTATCATTCGCACAATTTTCAGGCACCTCCATGACTGTCTGAGATGTGTTGTGGGAACGGAATACAGGCGTCAAAAGCATGACCTTGCATCAAGGGAACAATGAGAAAGAAACCATGGAGGTGTGGGGAAAATTTTTGGGAATTTTATGACTTTTTTGGGATATCTATAACTAGGGAGCTGGATAGTTACAAAATTAATGTTTTTCATGTCATTGCATTTGACCTATCGCCGGAATTTCCGGCGTTTCACTCATTGGATTGCACTGGGGCCCGGTGAAATTTCCAAAAAAAAAGTTGCATTTTTTTTGTATTTTTCACCCAATTCTACCTGCCCGTTTTGTAACTACCCTACCATTGATGATGCCTAGATAGGTAATGCTGTCTCTGCAAACATTGCCCATTCAAAAGCGGCAGGAGGAGGTGTGAGTGAGCGACAGTCTTCTGCTTTCTCAGGTAGCTGATGTGGATATCCCCTCATTTGTGGGGGGAGTACATCCGGACATTCGCATTTCATCTCCGGTGTGGGAACCGTCCGCGCCGCTGGGTCGGCCTCACCGCGAATTTCCAGCAAAATCTGACCTCGCCGAAACCTCATTTAAATCGATGCCATTCCTCACACAGAGCTTGGGTGTTCAATCTGAGACCGGTATCATAAAACAAAAAATAATTTTGGATCCGATGGTGAAGTTACTTTATCAATTTTGTCAACAAAATCGTGCGTACTCACCTCGTTTTTGATTTTGGAGGGGTTGACCGCACCGTGTGGCGAGGTCGACCTGGGTCGACCTTGCCGCGAGTGACTTTTCTTGCTGCAAACTAAAATCCTGATGTATGTGGATTGATTTTGTGATATATAGAGGCTGTTCTAGATGTAGAAATTTATTCTGAATACGATGGTTTATTCAGTTTTTCAAAATTATCAACAAATTTTTTAGAAATTTAGGTTTAAAAAGTCGCGTTGCAGCCGATTTGGGGTCGACCTTGCCTCGCGGCGTGGTCGATCGCGCCATGTGGCACGGTTGACCCCTGCAAGGTCTGACTGCACTGCGGGGTTGACCTCGCTGCGCTGCGAGGTCGACCCTGGGATTGAGGGTTCGACCACGCCGTGCTGCGGGGTCGACCCAAAGATTGAGGGGTGAACAGCGCCACGGGGCAAGGTCAACCCTAATGTCAAGGGGTCGACCGCGCAGCACGGCGAGGTCGACCCCAAATTAGGCCAAGGGCGAGGGGTCGAGCACGCCGTGTGGCTTGGTCGAGCCCAATTTCTTCAATCGACCGCACTGTGAGGCAGCGATATGAGCGCTTGAGTTGCAAGGAGACGATTTTTTGATCTATTTCGATTGTTAGCTATATAAGAACATGGTTCCATACAGAATTTAAATGCATTTAAGAAAAATTAAACGAGAGGGTGGAATTAATATAAACAAAAAATTGTCATTGCGTCAAAATTCTTGTGGTGTGAATGAGCGCTTTTTTGTTCTGCACAGCATGCATAAAAACTCAATAAAGCCACAGAGTTACAATGAATCAATTTTTTGATCTAATGCGATTTATGCATATCTAAAACACATTTCGATAAAGAATAAAAAAGGATTTAAGAAAATATATATGAGAAAGATGAAAGATAGTAAAAAATTTTTTTTTACTTTTTTGGGGTCTCACAAGGTCTGGTGGTACCTCTCAAGGCGACGGCGTGGGCAAAACCATGGCTTTAGCAGTCTGAGGCATCCACTGGTGAGGGCTTTGCCATGGCTTTAGCGTTCTGGGCGTCTACTGGTGAGGCTTAACCATGGCTTTAGCAGTCTGGGTGTCTACTGGTGAGGATTACCCATGGCTTTAACGGTCTGGGCATCTACTTGTGAGGCTTGGCCGTGGCTTTAGGAGACTGGGCATCTCTGGGTGTAACACTGCCCTGGCTTTAGCAGCTGGGCGCTACGGGGGCATGCCCATGTCTTCAGCAGTCTGGATGTGCGTCTACTCTGTAAGCCTTTCCCATGGCTTTCAGGAGACTGGGCGTCTTCTGTCTGATTGTTTGCCCCATGGCTTTAGCAGTCTGGGCATCTAGTGTTGTGCATTGCCCATGTCTTTAGGGGTCTGGGCGTCTACTTGTTAGGCTTGCCCATGGCTTTAGGTGACTGGGCATCTACTGGTGATGCTTGCTCATGGCTTTAGCAGTCTGGGCGTCTACTGGTGGGCATTGCCCATGTCTTTAGCAGTCGGGCGTCTACTTGTAAGCCTTGCCCTGGCTTTAGGAGACGGGCGCTCACTAGGACGCTGCCCGGCTTTAGCAGCGGGCTGTGGGCATTGCCCATGTCTTTAGCACTCTGGGCGCTCCTGAAGGCCTTGCCCATGGTTTTAGATGACTGGGCATCTACTGGTGGGCATTGCCCATGTCTTTAGCGGTCTGGGCATCTGACTTGAAAGCCTTGCCCACGGCTTTAGGTGACTGGGCGATCCTGATGGTAACGCTTGCCCATGGCTTTAGCAGTCAGGGCGTCTACTGGTGAGGATTGCCTATGGCTTTAGCTGTCTGGTCGTCTACTTGCTAAGGCTTGGCCATGGCTCCAGGAGACTGGGCGTCTACTGGTGACGCTTTTGCCCATGGCTTTAGCAGTCTGGGCGTCTACTGGTGCGCATTGGCCGACTTGCTTTAGCGGTCTGGGTGTCTACTTGTGAGGCTTGCCCATGGCTTTAGGAGACTAGGCGTATAATGGTGATGCTTGCCCATGGCTTCACCAACGGCTGCGTCAAGAATCGTCCCTCCTGACCGCCGAGGCCATTGGATGCACCATCATCCAGGTCAACCTTCATATCAAACGCAACCGCGTACACTTCTACCAGACCCAAGTCCGGCGTAACCAATCTCACCATGGGCGAGGAGGCCAAGATCTACTACAGCTACCTGGACACCGTCACCGCCTCCTCCTTCCTCCCTCACTGCCAGGGATGTCGTCAACCTGCTCTCCTAAGGTTTCATTGATTAGAGATAAGCCTCTTTGTGCTAATAAACCCAATTGAGCGTCCAGGTGCTCTGCTGCCTTCCAACACTGCCGAGAGAAGAGATGCAGGAAGAGCAGCCAGGAGAGCCCATGCTCAGCCTCTACCACAGGATCCAAACGTAGGCACTTCCAGAAGTTAAACTCCATTTGCTAAAAAAGAGGAGCTTCCAACATGCAGGCAAGTGGCAGCCAGGCCATGCCGAAGCTGCACCGAGGACTGCAGGAAGTGCAGCCTGATTACCAACCCAAGCATGGCACCTGATGACACCCCTCATTCCATTCCTGGCGTGGCCGATCCCTAGGCTGTTGCGCGGATTGCTGAGTTGATAAAAACCTTGTTGAGCTCAAGTTACAGTTACAAAAGAAAAAATAAGTGTAAGGTGCATGACTCCTGTCTGGGAGCGTAGCCGTAACATGGCAGCTCATGCACCTTAGATCTTGCCCCAAGATCAGTCTCTTCTTTGCTTCCTCATGATAAACCTCCTGCCCTCCTGTCCTGTAACCGCACTACAGATCCTTACAATTGGTTTTGATCAACTAGGCCTAGTCCTCACCCTTGCGCAGCAACATCCAGTATAGGGTAGTGAGAGCCCTCGCAAACTGGCTCTGTCATTGGGTTTGCGACTAGCTCTAGGAACTCCGAGCCACGTAAAGGTCACTCTCCCCTCCCCCCTCCCCTCTCTCCGTCCCCTCCTCTCCTCCTTCTTCCCCTTCTCCCTCTTCTCCCGCCTTGCCTTCAGGTTGTATGCTGAAGCAAGCTTAAGTCTGCAAAGACTGAAATGCCTGATTTCGATGGTGATACCAATGATCTCCTGGGCCGCACACCCCCTCAATACCACCTGATGGGCCTCAAAACATACGAAGGTGATGGAAACGCCACGCAATGGCTGACCCGTTTTGCAGAAATTGCATGCGCAAAAGGCCAAAACCAGGATACCTGGCACACTCTCATTGTCCCCTATTTGGAGGGACCCTGCGTTGGATGCCTACAGAGGCCTGCCAGACAATGACCGAGGAAAGCCGAGCTATGACGTGTAAGGAGAACCTTAGTAGCAAATTTCCGAAGCCAGACTCCGAAAATTTGTCGAACAGGTTCTCCAGTCAGCGGAACTTTCCTTTCTGGCAGACACGCAGGAAGTTTTGCTAAGGCAATTTTTCCTGGGAGGCCTACAACATGAACATCGATTTGCACTTTTGAACAGCGGGGCAGCCCTGGCCACAGTGGCCGATTGTGCAGTGGCAGCAAAGGAGTGAAGATCTGTTTGGCACCCAACAATCAGTCAATCAGCTCGGCTTCATCTTTGGCCAGCAGGACTTAGAAACTATAGCCAGAGAAAAGAAGCAGAATCCCTTGCGCTAGAGCAAGGGAGAGGCAGAGGAAGAGGCCAATGGTCTCAAAGAGGCCGGGGGCAAAGCAAGCCTGCCACTACATCCGCAAACCCTACAAGGAACCACTCACAAAATACCCCTGTCTTGGAAGCTAAAATCTGTTTCTGGTGTCAAGAAGGGGTCACATGCTGACCAACTGCTGGGGCTGTGAAAGATTTCATGACAATGGTGAATAGTGAAACTGATGAACCTTGCTCCGAATTCGTGCCTAGGGTCATTTCATTCACCCCCCCGATACCAAGAACACTCGCTAAGCGTGCGGGGTGGCAGAAGCTCCGCAGGATGGTGCCCATTGACCAGAGGACAGCAGCAAAAGCAGGGGGCAGCAGCCTCAATCCTCCCAACCAAGAGGAGGAAGGGGAGTAAAGTGCGTTTCCAGCAGCAGGTGAGTTTCCTGATGGAGACAGAGCCTGAGCCTGAAGAGGAGGAAGCGGGAGTGGCAGAAGGCCGGCCCCAATCGACCCTTGGGACTGCCATGAAGAGGAGGAGGAAGAGGCTGAAGAATATTTGGAGGAGGCTGATGAGCTCCCCTCAAGACGCTACAAGTAGCGCACATGCAAGCTGGCAAAGTAAGCTCTCTGTGTATGCGTTGACATAACCGGGGGGGGGGCAGTTTTGGTTTTGGTGAGTTGAGAGAGAGAAAGAGAGACTCAAAATACCAGTAAAAAGACGCATAGCACGCTTCAAAAATGACGCATATCACGCTTCTGCCTTACAAGAAATACGCCTCAAGTCAATAGCGAAAGGAGGCCAGAAGTCAAAACAGTCAATTTCTGAAATGCTAGGTAATACCATGACGTCTCTTTGCTAGCACGGGTTGGAAAAATATATACAATGGCCGCAAGCCCCTACCAACCGACCTCCAACATTATTGCTACGCTATCCTGCCAGAAAGACAGGAGAACATCGGCAGTAATTAATCCTGCGCCTTTTTTAGTGGCAAGCGAATAAATATCAGCGTCTACTTCTTCTGTGAGTGAAATTTCATGAGAAAGATATGGCCAGGCCGCAGTTGATGCAGCGCAAACCACCCTCAATGAAAAATTTAACACAAATCCTACCACTAGCCTTCTCGTTGAGGTTTCAAAACCTATTGTTTACAAAAACTGCTGACGCCAGCCTTGATATCAGTTCAAAAACCCAGTCTCATAGAACAAAAAAATTAATTAACTTGAATTAAAAATATTGCTCTTTCTAAAATAAAATAAATTTACAAACGTTTCTGATAATCCTTAGCAAAAAACGATGGTTAACAGCGCCAGAGTGGAGGTAAGCCTCTCTCTGATGTTTCAGAGACATGTCTTAAAACGCATCATGCTCATTTTCACTCGATTTGTGCCATCTGTGTTTGCTCATTATGCAAAATGTGAACTAAAATTTCACCTGTTCCCAAATGCTTAGGTTATTAAGCATAACAAAATGAGAAACGCGTAATCAGCCTTTCTCGGGCATTCAAGGAAACGGCTAGGAAACAGCTAACCCAAACAGCTAGGAAAGCGCATGGGAACAAGAGTAGTCAAAACAATTAGGTTCTCTGCTTGGGTGATTAACTGTTATGTCTTGGAGCTGCTAGGACTCAGCATATAAGGAAGGAGAAATCGCCATTCTTCATCAACTCCGACATCAACCTCACCTGGGCAGCCCAGAGACCATTATAGTGCTAGCAGTGATTGCGGACAGATGTCAACCCAGCTCTCACTAGAATGGCTTTGTGCTCTCCCTAAGCTCAGTTGGAGAGCCCCAAACTCCGTTGTAGTGCCAGGTGTGGTTGCAGACAAGCGCCAACCCACCTTTTACTATCAATGGCTTTGTGCTTTTCAACAAGTATATGGCGCAAAGCGCAATAGGTGACCGCGGAGCGCTTACACCTCCACAAGTAGTAAAATCAAAAAATTAAAGAAAAAGTCTGCTGTGAAAGTGATCATTGCATCTCAAAAGGAAAATTCTGTGGTTTTTAAACAATTTCAAAAGTAGTATTGGAATCGTTATATACGGCTTACTTGTGAACAAAAAACTTAGTTTGGTGCAAGTTATATTAGCCGTCCAGCTGCTACTAATCATTGATGCTATTGTCATGCGTGAAAGTTTGTCACCCAAGAGGGCAAGTCTTGTGGTTTCTCAACCATTTTCAAAAGTAAAGCACATATTTGCGTTGCTCATACGACTTGTGAACAAAAAAACTCAAAGTGTTCTGTTCAATTATCAGCCGTTCAGCTGCTACTAATTATTGATTCTATCACGATGCGTGAAAGTTTGTCACTCAAGATGAAAAAGTCTTTGGTTTCTCAACCATTTTCAAAGTAAGCATATATTTGGAATCGCTATATACGACTTGTGAACAAAAACTCAAGTTGTTTGTGCAAATCAACATTACAGGTGCTAGAGCGCAAAAACTGTATATTGCAATGTTTAAACCTTTCTACCCAAAAAAAGTAACGTTTCAATACTCGGGGACCACTTCCACCGGCGATATCTTCCTAAACATTATTACCTTTCAGGAAAAAAAAAAGTTTGTCCAGATCCGTTGAGAATTCGCCCGTTCCCAGCATTTCCAGGAACATATACATATAGATATATGAGGACAAAAGTTGAGAAACCATAAGATGCGCGGAGCGGCCCCTTCGGGCCGCTCCGCGGTCAAAAACCAACTCATCCTCAATTCCTAGAAAACCCATGGCGTACCCTCGCTAACTTCCTCCTATGCAACCTGCCCAGGCCCTATGGCCAAGAGGCAGCCCCTGAATGCCCTTTCTCAGAAACACTGCCTCTGCTGGAGGAAAACTTCAACTACCATGTCTCCCTCCCATGCCCGCCGTGCACCCACTGCACAAGGTACACTCAAATCTTTTAGAATCTGGCAGTTTATGCACTGAAGAGCTGTTTGGGCTAACTGGAGTCCCCTCCTCCAGAGATGGGATGGGGACAACACCCAGCGGGCAGGACTGCTCCTGCTCTCCCATGGCCTAATGCAGCGGCCAGTACTATGAGGTGGTGAGCGGCAAAGCCCGTGGGTGGGAGGCAGCCATGTGCCTCTGCCCACTACAAACAGCGCCTCTTGGCACTCAGGGTAAGCCTTTTCTGCACTTTTAACCAGCTTACCCATCCACCTTTAATCATAGGCCTGTCACCAAGCCGGCCTTGGTCCACTGGCAGAGGAAGAGGAGACTCGCCTCATGCCAGACCCAAAGGAGGAGAAGGCCTGCGCCAAGTGACTGGCATGGCACATGCAGCACCTAATGGCTGGCAACAAGCTTTGGCGGCCCGAGAACTTCCAGCCCATCAACTTCCACGGATCCAGCCTGCGCTGGCTGCTGTCCAACGTGGAGCGCACAGGACCCTACGGACCCGTAGTTCATGCCTCTCTAGTACACCTTCAGTGAGGCTTTAAAAACGTCATTTGCCGATCAAGCAGGCGGCAAGACAGGCGGCGAGAACCATTTACCGATGGGGGTTCAACCCTTATGACATGGTGGACGAACACGGCTTCATCAACTGCTACATCAAGCCTGTCCTCCTTACCGCCGAGGCCATTGGATGCACCATCATCCAGGTCAACTTGCACCTCAAACGCAATCACGTCCAGTTCTACCAGACCCAGTCTCGGGTCACCAACCTAGCCACGGGCGAGGAGGCAAAGGTCTACTACAGCAACCTGGACACCATCCAGGCCTCCTACCACCTACTCATGGCCGACGAGGTCGTCAACCTGAACCCCAAGGTTTCACAAAACAGATTAAGCTTCTTTTGACTTAGTCAATGCAATTGACGATCAGGTGCTCCGCCGACTTTCGCCTCGACCAGTGATCATTGAGGGGCTGCCCGAAGAGCAGCCAGGAGAGCAGCCCAACCTTCAGCCTCTGCCGCAAGATCCAAACCAGGTACGCTAAGCAGTTAGCGCCCAATTTGCTGAAAAAGAAGTTCTAATTTCCAGGCCAGTGGCACTCAGGTCATGCCTACGCTGCATCGCCGTCAACACAGCAGCGCAGTGTGATATCCAACCCAAACATGGCCACAGATGACACCCCTCAATCCATTCCTGGCATGCCCTATCCTTAGGCGGTTGCGTCGTTGTAGGGTGGATAAAGCCTTTGCTGAACTCAAATTGCTTTTCACAAAAATAAACAGAACCACAAAACGCCACGAAGGCCAAGCTACTTCACATCAGCTAAACTGCAGTTTCTGTGGAAATACAGAAGGTGAAAAACTTAGTCCTACGTTGTAAAAAACACTGATGTTTCACTAGGCAACCAAAAAGCGCAGTTTCGTGAAACTGCGATTCTTTGCCTCCATAAGCACGTGAAAAAGATGCATAAACAATAATCAATTCTTAAAATCATTTAAAACCAAAACAGATTTGTCTAAAAGGAACTTGCTAAATTATTTCACAAATTTTCATATAAAATAAATTTCGCTTCTTAAAGAATTATTAAAGCTATATACATATGATGTCCTCAATCCAGTGCTGTTAAGTAATATGTTATTTCTAATATTTGAGACTTTATCTCTACTGTGCTTACAATTTGGATAGAAATAACAAATTATTAAAGCATTTTTTAGACGTCGTTATTGATGACAAACTGAAATAAAACGCTATTCCGCTAAACACAATTTGAAACTGGTGAAAAATAAGAAACTTAGAACTTCATCAATAGCCAAAAGAGCGAATAGTACCTCCTCTGTGTTACCTACGGTAACCCAGCACGCTGAGGCTTCACGTTTAAGACAAGCCTGCGTTGGGGCGTTAATAGTCTCATCCCACTTTTGGTGCAAGGAAATAAAAATAAAGTTGGGTAGAAAATTACCTTTTTTCGTAAAAGAAAATTGATTTTTAATTAAGTATCACATTATCTGATTCATTCACAGCATTTCTTAAGTCCAAGAAATGATCCATTTTCGACAGAAATAAAGTAAGTGTCATTCAGTGACATGCGGCGAAAAGGAATATAATAAAAAATATATATCATAAAAAAATCAGATTGAATAAGAAAACAGGAGTTTGTTATGTCTGCGATTTCGTCTAGACTCGTCCCTGAAAAATAGCTTAGCGGAAGACTATAAAAGGGACAGCTGCTGAGCAGAAATCAGTCCAGTCAAGCCAATCCAGTCCAGTACAACCACCACCAGTTTCCCTTCAACGAACACACCGCTTCTACAAAACCTTCAAGAAGTAAGCCGCCCGGTTCTTCACCTCCAATAAGGATAGGAAGGTTTGAACCTTAGTTGCGGAAAACTATGATGTTTCACTCATTCTATCTAAACAATCGGTATCAATCTGCCACTGATGAGCTAGATAGATCTTGAAATAGCCAAGATATGAGGTTTCTAATTGCTTTATGCAGCGACCTACTCCTACCTCAAGGGAGTAACCAGGTGAGCCCAACCAACTGAACCAGCTTCTCATCAAGTTAGCCCCGAATCTGCCAAAAAAAACGAAACAGAGCTAAGCGGTTCATGCTTACAGGCTGACAGATATCAACAATGCCTTCTCCACGGACCTGTGGGCTGGCATCAAACTCAAGTTCAACGACTACAGAACAGACCAAAAGGAGACCCACAGTTCCCCTTTTTCCGCATAGAACTCAATTTCACGCAAATTAGTTTTTTTTTAAAAACTGCATAGTCATTTATCGCTCAGAAAATCGTGGGTACCAAGGGAACTAAAGTGAGCATGTTTGACAGAGAACAGCATGGCCCTGGTCATCCAGGACTACGCGGACTTGAGAAGCTGGGCGGCGGGCGCCACCCGCGCTGTGCTGCAGCGAGGGTTCTTCAACCACTACGTCCACCTCACCGCCCCCAGAGAAGGCGATCACGTCTTCGGAGCCAAGGTTCCCTATTATTTCATACCATTTCTCCGCCCCAGGCTGTGATGTTTCACAGTAAATGTAGGGGGAATAGGGTAAAGAACCACCAATAGTTGCCTCATCCAGCGCAGACCCATAAAAACTTTCCATAAAGAGCTGAGTATTGACAGGAGCTCTGGAAGACGCTCTCCTGGGTGGAAAGGCAGCTGGCCACCCAGGTGGAGATGTACGACCAGCACATGAACGAGTTCGGCGTCCTCTGGCGCATCGTAGGACGCCATGAACTCCAGTAAAAATGCTTTTCACCCCCACTTACTAAAATTTCAAAATTAAACATTTTACAAATAACATAAGATTAAATTAAATCATCCAAATTACAATTTAGTGAAATATTCAAACTTGACAAAGAAAAGCATTTTTGCTCGTTTCAATTGCATTGCTATCGTGTATGGCGCCCATAAAGGGATTTTTCATCCGTGTTCAACGTTTTATGTAAAAATGTTTGCTTTGCGTTTCAATAAATCAAATGATTCAAAAACCCGACGCACAATCATCAAGGTCAGTCAACTTTAGTTGGCATGAATGTACCCTAGCGATTTAGAGAGAGTATTATGTTTCAAGCATGTTGTGGGCATAGTTTACTGCAACGACTGCTCTCATGTAGTCCAAGTTGTGGGCAACGTTTACTGCAAAAACTGATCTCACGTAATGCATTTTGTGGGCAGAGTTTACTGCTAAGACTGCTCTCACGTAGTGCCTGTTGTGGGCAGAGTGTATTGATCAGACTGCTCTCACGTAGTGCATGTTGTGGGCATAGTTTACTGCAAAGACTGCTCTGACGTAGTGCATGTTGTGGGCAGATTTTACTGCTAAGACTGATCCCACGTAGTGCATGTTGTGGGCAGAGTGTACTGCAAAGGCTGCTCTCACGTAGTGCATGTTCTGGGCAGAATTAACTGCAAAGACTGCTCTCACGAAGTTCATTTTGTGGGCAAAGTTTACTGCAAAGACTGACCCCACGTAGTGCATGTTGTGGGCAAAGTTAACTGCAAAGACTGACCCCACGTCGTGCATGTTGTGGGCAGAGTTTACTGCAAATACTGCTCCCACGTAGTGCATGTTGCGGGCAGAGTTTACTGCAAAGAGTGCTCTCACATAGTATATGTTGTGGGAAGAGTTTACTGCAAAGACTGATCCCACGTAGTGCTTGTTGTGGGCAGAGTTTACTACCAAGACTGATCTCACGTAGTGCATGTTGTGGGCATAATTTACTGCAATGACAGCTCTCACGTAGTGCATGTTGTGGGCAGAGTTTACTACAAAGACCGATCTCACGTAGTGCCTGTTGTGGGCAGAGTTTACTGCAAAAAACAGCTCTCACGTAATGCATTTTGTGGGGAGCTATCACGTAGTCCATGTTGTGCGCAGAGTGTATTGATCAGACTGATCTAACGTAGTGCATGTTGTGGGCATAGTTTACTGCAACGACTGCTCTCACGTAGTGCATGTTATGGGCAAAGTTTACTGCAAAAACTGAGCTCACGTAATGCATTTTGTGGGCAGAGTTTACTGCTAAGACTGCTCTCACGTAGTGCCTGTTGTGGGCAGAGTGTATTGATCAGACTGCTCTCACGTAGTGCATGTTGTGGGCATAGTTTACTGCAAAGACTGCTCTGACGTAGTGCATGTTGTGGGCAGATTTTACTGCTAAGACTGATCCCACGTAGTGCATGTTGTGGGCAGAGTGTACTGCAAAGGCTGCTCTCACGTAGTGCATGTTGTGGGCATAATTTACTGCAAAGACTGCTCTCACGTAGTGCATGTTGTGGGCAGAGTTTACTGCAAAGACTGCTCTCACGTAGTGCATGTTGTGGGCAGAGTTTACTGCAAAGACTGCTCTCACATAGTGCATGTTGTGGGCAGAGTTTACTGCAAAGACTGTTCTCACGTAGTGCATGTTGTGGGCAGAGTTTACTGCAAAGACTGCTCTCACGTAGTGCATGTTGTGGGCAGAATTTACTGCAAAGACTGCTCTCACGTAGTGCATGTTGTGGGCAGAGTTTACTGCAAATACTGCTCTCACGTAGTGCATGTTGTGGGCAGAGTTTACTACAAATGCTGCTCTCACGTAGTGCATTTTGTGGCCTCCAGTCCATGTTGTGGGCAGAGTTTACTGCAAAGACTGCTTTCACGTAGTGCATGCTGTGGGCATTATTTACTGCAAAGACTGATCTCACGTAGTGCATGCTGTGGGCAGAGTTTATTGCAAAGACTGATCTCACGTAGTTCATGTTGTGGGCAGAGTTTACTGCAAATACTGCTTGCTCTCACGTAGTACATGGTGTGGGCAGAGTGTACTGCAAAGACTGCTCTCACGTAGTGTATGTTGTGGGCAGAGTTTACTGCAAAGACTGCTCTCACGTAGTGCATGTTGTGGGCAGAGTTTACTGCAAAGACTGATCTCACGTAGTGCATGTTGTGGGCAGAGTTTACTGCAAAGACTGCTCTCACGTAGTGCATGTTGTGGGCAGAGTTTACTGCAAAGACTGCTCTCACGTAGTTCATGTTGTGGGCAGAGTTTACTGCAAAGACTGCTCTCACGTAGTACATGTTGTGGGCAGAGTTTACTGTAAAGACTGCTCCCACGTAGTGTATGTTGTGGGCAGAAATTACTTCAAATACTGATCTCACGTAGTGCATGTTGTGGGCAGAGTGTACTGCAAAGACAGCTCTCACGTAGCGCATGTTGAGGGCATAGTTTACTGCAAAGACTGCTCTCACCTAGTGCATGCTGTGGGCAGAGTCTTAACTGCTCTCACGTAATGGCCACTGGATCTCACGTAGTAGTGCATTTTGTGGGTAGAGTTAACTGCAAAGACTGCTTTCACGTAGTGCATGCTGTGGGCATATTTTACTGCAAAGATTGCTCTCACGTAGTGCATGTTGTGGGTATAGTTAACTGCAGAGACTGCTCTCACGTAGTGCATGTTGTGGGCAGAGATTACTGGAAAGACTGCTCTCACGTAGTTCATGTTGTGGGATAGCTGCAAAGACTGCTCTCACGTAGTGTATGTTGTGGGCAGAGTTTACTTTAAAGACTGATCCCACGTAGTGCATGTTATGGGCAGAACTTACTTCAAAGACTGCTCGCACGTAATGCATGTTGTGGGCACAAATTACTTCAAAGACTGCTCTCACGTAGTGCATGTTGTGGGCAGAGTTCACTGCAAAGACTGCTCTCACGTAGTGCATGTTTTGGGCTGAGTTCACTGCAAAGACTGCTCTCACGTAGTGCATGTTGTGGGCAGAGTTTACTTCAAAGACTGCTCTCACGTAGTGCATGTTGTGGGCAGAGTTTACTGCAAAGACTGATCTCACGTAGTGCATGTTGTGGGCAGAGTTTACTGCAAAGACTGCTCTCACGTAGTGCATGTTGTGGGCAGAGTGTACTGCAAAGACTGCTCTCACGTAGTGCATGTTGTGGGCAGAGTTTACTGCAAAGACTGCTCTCACGTAGTGCATGTTGTGGGCAGAGTTTACTGCAAAGACTGATCTCACGTAGTGCATGTTGTGGGCAGAGTGTACTGCAAAGACTGCTCTCACGTAGTGCATGTTGTGGGCAGAATTTACTGCAAAGACTGCTCTCACGTAGTGCATGTTGTGGGCAGAGTGTACTGCAAAGACTGCTCTCACGTAGTGCATGTTGTGGGCAGAGTTTACTGCAAAGACTGCTCTCACGTAGTGCATGTTGTGGGCAGAGTTTACTGCAAAGACTGCTCTCACGTAGTGCATGTTGTGGGCAGAGATTACTGCAAAGACTGCTCTCACGTAGTGCATGTTGTGGGCAGAGTTTACTGCAAAGACTGCTCTCACGTAGTGCATGTTGTGGGCAGAGTTTACTGCAAAGACTGATCTCACGTAGTGCATGTTGTGGGCAGAGTTTACTGCAAAGACTGCTCTCACGTAGTGCATGTTGTGGGCAGAGTTTACTGCAAAGACTGCTCTCACGTAGTGCATGTTGTGGGCAGAGTTTACTACAATAACTGCTCTCACGTAGTGCATGTTTTGGGCAGAGTTTACTGAAAATACATGAGGAGTTCTCAAGTAGTGCATGTTGTGTGCAGAGTGTACTGCAAAGACTGCTCTCACGTAGTGCATGTTGTGGGCAGAGTTTACTGCAAAGACTGCTCTCACGTAGTGCATGTTGTGGGCAGAGTTTACTGCAAAGACTGATCTCACGTAGTGCATGTTGTGGGCAGAGTTTACTGCAAAGACTGATCTCACGTAGTGCATGTTGTGGGCAGAGTTTACTGCAAAGACTGCTCTCACGTAGTTCATGTTGTGGGCAGAGTTTACTGCAACCATTGGCTACTTAAAAGACTGATCACACGTAGTACATGTTGTGAGCAGAGTTTACTGCAAATACTGCTCTCACGTAGTGCATGTTGTGGGCATAGTTTACTGCAAAGACTGCTCTCACGTAGTGCATGCTTGTGGGGCATAATTACTTACTGCAAAGACAGCTCTCACGTAGTGCATGTTGTGGGCAGAGCTGCTGCAAAGACTGCTCTCACGTAGTTCATGTTGTGGGCAGAGTTTACAGCAAAGACTGCTCTCACGTATGTCATGTTGTGGGCAGAAATTACTGCAACGAGTGATCTCACGTAGTGTTTGTTGTAGGATAGTCACTATTATACTGTCTATGTGCAGAGTGTACTGCAAAGTCTGCGCTCACATAGTGCCTGCTGTGGGCAGAGTTTACTACAAAGACTGATCTCACGTATTGCATGTTGTGGGCTTAATTTACTGCAAAGACTGCTCTCACGTAGTGCATTTTGTGAGCAGAGTTTACTGCAAAAACTGCTCGCACGTAATGCATTTTGTGGGCAGAGTTTATCAAAAAGACTGCTTTGACGTAGTACACGTTGTATGCAGAGTTTACTGCAAAGACTGCTCTCACGTAGTGCATGTTGTGGGCAACATTTACTGCAAAGACTGATCTCACGTAGTGCATGTTGTGGGCAGAGTTTACTGCAAAGACTGCTCTCACGTAGTGCATGTTGTGGGCAGAGTTTACTGCAAAGACTGCTCTCACGTAGTGCATGTTGTGGGCATAGTTTACTGCAAAGACTGCTCTCACGTAGTGCATGTTGTGGGCAGATTTTACTGCAAAGACTGCTCTCACGTAGTGGATATTGTGGGCAGAGTGTACTGCAAAGACTGCTCTCACGTAGTGCATGTTGTGGGCAGAAGGTACTGCATAGACTGCTCTCACGTAGTTCATGTTGTGGGCAGGGTTTACTGCAAACACTGCTCTCACGTGGTGCATGTTGTGGGCAGAGTTTACTGCAAAGACTGCTCTCACGTAGTGCATGTTGTGGGCAGAGTTTACTGCAAAGACTGCTCTCACGTAGTGCATGTTGTGGGCAGAGTTTACTGCAAAGACTGATCTCACGTAGTGCATGTTGTGGGCAGAGTTTACTGCAAAGACTGCTCTCAGGTGGTGCCTGTTGTGGGCAGAGTGTATTGAACAGACTACTCTCACGTAGTGCATGTTGTGGGCATAGTTTACAGCAAAGACTGATCTCACGTAGTGCATGTTGTGGTCAGAGTTTACTTCAAAGACTGGTCTCATGTAGTGCATGTTCTGGGCAGAGTTTACTTCAAAGACTGCTCTCAAGTAGTGCATGTTGTGGGCAGAATTAACTGCAAAGACCACTCTCACGAAGTGCATTTTGTGGGCAGAATGTGCTGAAAAGACTGCTCTCACGTATGTATGTTGTAGGCAGAATTAACTGCAATGACAGATCCCACGTAGTGTATGTTGTGGGCAGAGTTTACTGCAAAGAGTGCTCTCACGTAGTGCATGTTGTGGGCAGAGTTTACTGCAAAGAGTGCTCTCACGTAGTATATGTTGTGGGCAAAGTTTACTGCAACGACTGACCCCACGTAGTGCATGTTGTAGGCAAAGTTTACTGCAAAGACTGACCCCACGTAGTGCATTTTGTGGCCAGAGTTTACTGCTAAGACTGCTCTCACGTAGTGCCTGTTGTGGTCAGAGTGTATTGATAAGACTACTCTCACGTAGTGCATGTTGTGGGCATAGTTTACTGCAAAGACTGCTCTGACGTAGTGCATGTTGTGGGCAGATTTTACTGCTAAGACTGATCCCACGTAGTGCATGTTGTTGGCAGAGTGTACTGCATAGCTGCTCTCACGTAGTGCATGTTCTGGGCAGAATTAACTGCAAAGACTGCTCTCACGAAGTTCATTTTGTGGGCAGAATGTACTGAAAAGACTGCTCTCACGTATGTATGTTGTGGGCAGAATTAACTGCAATGACAGATCCCACGTAGTGTATGTTGTGGGCAGAAATTACTGCAAAGTCTGCTCTCACGTAGTGCATGTTGTGGGCAGAGTTTACTGCAAAGAGTGCTCTCACGTAGTATATGTTGTGGGCAAAGTTTACTGCTAAGACTGCTCTCACATAGTGCCTGTTGTGGGCAGAGTGTATTGATCAGACTACTCTCACGTAGTGCATGTTGTGGGCAGAGTTTACTGCAAAGACTGATCTGACGTAGTGCATGTTGTGGGCAGAATTAATGAAAAGACTGCTCTCATAAATTTTACTGCTAAGACTGATCCCACGTAGTGCATGTTGTGGGCAGAGTGGACTGCAAAGGCTGCTCTCACGTAGTGCATGTTCTGGGCAGAATTAACTGCAAAGACTGCTCTCACGAAGTTCATTTTGTGGGTAGAGTTTACTGCAAAGTCTGCTCTCACGTATGTATGTTGTGGGCAGAATTAACTGCAATGACAGATCCCACGTAGTGTATGTTGTGGGCAGAAATTACTGCAAAGTCTGCTCTCACGTAGTGCATGTTGTGGGCAGAGTTTACTGCAAAGAGTGCTCTCACGTAGTATATGTTGTGGGCAAAGTTTACTGCAAAGACTGACCCCACGTAGTGCATTTTGTGGCCAGAGTTTACTGTAATCTAAAAATACCAACACTATATTTCCAATATTTACCTTTAAATATTTAAAATTTATTTAATTCCAGTATAAACTTTTTAATTTATGAATCTATTTAGTATATTGAATGAATGTAATCTTCGAATTTCAAGCCACGTCAATGCAACATAACCAAGTGCTCAATCAATGCAACATGCCAAGGATGATTTTACTTCTAAACGACAAGAACAAATAGCCAAAAATTCCAGCTTTCTTGACAGCCCGCTTGGCTGGAGTGGCTGTAGTAAGAGGTCTGTGGAAAGGGGAGGGGGAGCGGTAATCCGGCGACAAAGACCGGCTAGTCCACAGCGTCATCTTCCACAAGCACCCTCCCACTACCCCCACACTCTCCATCCTCGCTCCAACTTTTGGCCCCCCCTCCTTACACCTCAGGCCCCCTCCCAATCATCATTCCCTACCTTCCCTAGTGATCCCCAGCTTTTTCTGATCCACATCTTTCGGCCTTTCCTGCAGCCAGGCCTTCTTGGTGGGCAGCGGGGCATCTGGGAGTAGTCTGAAAAGAAATCGTAGTTTGGGCGGCGATTGAATAGGGGTCAGAAATGTCAGGGGCTTGGGGGAGGATGGGAGGTGGGATGTGCATAGGAGCGGGCGGGTGTGTCTTTTGGCGGGCAAAGGAGGCTACCAGGGCTTGGCAGCTGCCCCCCTGGCACCTCGCAGGCCCTCGCTCTATCACACACACCTTCCGCCCTCCAGGGGGACACGGAAACAGGCGCGCCTCCACTTCTCAGGCCCCCAAACTCCGCTCACACATCCCTTTGAAAGAGCCACCCACGCCAACCGCAAAAGCAGCACCCCGGCAATCGTTGCGGTTGCAGAAGGCCGCATAGGGCCAGGATGGGCTGGCTGAAAGCCCTGCTCTTCCTCCATTGCTGCTTGGCTCCAGCAGCTGGTAAGCTGTCAAATTTCGGACTCTTAGAAAACTTATTCCACTTTGGGCTGGTATTTTTGTCTTTTTGCACCCTCCTAGTGAACTGATCTTAGGACAAATTTTGGCGCGGCCGACGGCCGCCTGCCGCGGAGGGCAGGGCAGTCAGAGCTCCGGAGGCCGGAGGGCATGGGTGCGGAGGCCCTGGAGCGTAGCCTAGCATGCGAAGCATGCTAGGCGAAGCGTAGGGGCCGTAGCACCCATGCCCGGAGGCCGGAGGAGCTCTGGCGCCCTGCCCGAAGCGGCGGGCGGCCAAGGCCAGCTTAAGCAGTTACCCCATTTTCGCGTCCGTCTGTCCGCATATATATATATATGTGTGTGTCCCAGGCCCGTACTCCGCGGTTTTTCAACGAAATTGGCTGATTTTTGCATGAAGGTCCGCCTAGGTGGTGCCTCGGGACCATTTTTGGTGCTTGGCGTAATTTTTTGAATTTCGCCCAAAACTCAATTTTTTGATGTTTCAAAGCACGAAAATTCATAAATCACTGGTTTTTCAACGAAATTGGCTGCTTTTTTGCATGAAAGTCCGCCTGGGTGGTATCTCCACGCCATTATTTGGGCTTGACGTAATTTTTCGATTTTTGCCCAAAACTCAATTTTTTGATGTTTCAAAGTACGAAAATTCATAAATCACTGGTTTTTCAACGAAATTGCCTGATTTTTGGCATGAAAGTCCGCCTGGGTGGTATCTCCATGCCATTATTTGGGCTTGACGTAATTTTTGGATTTTTGCCCAAAACTCAATTTTTTGATGTTTCAAAGTACGAAAATTCATAAATCACTGGTTTTTCAACGAAATTGCCTGATTTTTTGCATGAAAGTGCGCCTAGGTGGTATCTCCAGGCCATTTTTTGGGCTTGACGTAATTTTTCGATTTTTGCCCAAAACTCAATTTTTTGATGTTTCAATGTACGAAAATTCATAAATGACTGGTCATAAATCACAAGTAAAATTTGGAAGAAATGAATTTGCAATTGGTAATACTCGTTCGTGTAGCTTAAGTGTTTGGCTTGGAAATGAGGCCGCGCATCTTGGCGCCAGCCGAGAACACCTTGTTGAAAAAAAAGTTCAATGCAAAGCCTAGTCTGAAAATAGGCCATTGCTGTATTAGACGGACGGGGAGCAATCGTTTCATTCAACTTTCGATTGCGAGCCTTTTGATTGCCCACAGCTTTTGCTACTTCTAAGCAGAAAAGGGACGCGAATTCCAGGCGCCCATCTATCGCCGGGGGCCAATGCGACGCTCTGCTCAGCCGCACACATGGTGCGGGCTTTTATCAGCTTGAGAGGAGTGGAGGCCTGAGGTTGTTTTGCAGGAGTGGAAGAGGTGCGGATGCCGTGAGAGCTGCGAGGTGCGCAGCGGGGGCTGTGGAGTCTGCGAGGAGGGCTGCTTCTGCAAGGACGGCTTCGTGCTGGAGAGGGAGGCGGGCGGCAGGGGCTGCATCCCGGTTCAGGCCTGTCCGGAGGCCAGACTGCTAGGCTAGCCTTTTAGATTCTCATGCATATCTGCTTGCATGCCCTGCATGCTGACTTGGGGGAGCTTTGGGGAGCAAATTGGCGGTCTTATCTTGGCTGAGAGAGTTGGGACGGCCTTGGAATGGGGCATGGCATGGTGGGCTGGGCAAACAGATAGGTATCTGAATGTGTCTTTTTCTAGGCGCCCGTATGCCTAGCAAGTTGGAAGGGAGGCGTGGTAATTGCCCGTGCTTCCAATCAATGAACCAGTTCCACTTCCACAGGCCAAATATTGGCGTAATCACCAGCAAAGGATTTGTGAAGCCGTCTAGTAGGGCGTGATACCGGTGACAGTGCGAATGCTCTCCCGGTGCCCCTCGTTCTGCTGCGAGGAATCTGAACGGAGAAGTCTTTGGATACCCCTGTTTGGGATCAGACTTGACAGACTCTCAATGCAGTCGATGATCCAAACGTCTCCGTTGGCTGTCGCCCTGTTGCTCTGTCCAGTCTCCAAAGCAGACTCCAAAAGAGCCTTGCTGGAGTTGCACGCGGCGGCGTTGCTGAAGCTGCCTAGGTGCGGAGTGTTGCGGCGCCGATTTGCCGCCGTCATATCGCGTGTCAGCTGCCACAGTGGCTCATTTTGGGCGCCCAGTTCAGAAAAACCAGAGCCATGGAGGTCGATTTGAGTATTTGTGATCCCAGGGGACAGGACAGGGCGGAATTTTCACAAGTCCTCTGCCTTGTCCCCTGGGATCACGAATACTGAAATCAGCCACTAGGATTTGAGTATTTGTGATCCCAGGGGACAGGACAGGGCGGAATTTTCTCAAGTCCTCTGCCCTGTCCCCTGGGATCACGAATACTGAAATCAGCCACTAGGATTTGAGTATTTGTGATCCCAGGGGACTGGACAGAGTGGAATTTTCACACATCCTCTGCCCTGTCCCCTGGGATCACGAATACTGAAATCAGTCACTAGGATTTGAGTATTTGTGATCCCAGGGGACTGGACAGAGTGGAATTTTCACACATCCTCTGCCCTGTCCCCTGGGATCACAAATATCCAAATCAGTCACTAGGATTTGAGTACTTGTGATCCCAGGGGACTGGACAGAGTGGAATTTTCACACATCCTCTGCCCTGTCACCTGGGATCACAAATACTCAAATCACCCACTAGGCTAGCCAGGTGTACCTGGAGCAGGACCTGTGTGACCTCCTCGTGGGTCACCTCCATCTCCTCCATGGCTCGCTCCAGCTTGTGCGCCAGTGTCTCCGAGCGGACCTGGACCAACTAAAGGCTGTTTGAGGGGAGTGGAGGGTAGAGGTGGGGGGACGTTGTGCTCCGTCCAATCGGCGCCCAGGAGCTCGTCCTCCGGCGCCATGCGGATGCCGATGGCCAGCTTGATGGCGGCGAAGATGAGGCCCGTGCTGGCCACAGCCCAACCGCCGGTGGCTAACACGCCCAGCAGTTGCACGCCTAGCAGGCGCCAGCCGCCGCCCTTAGAGAGCTGTTCTGCTTCTTTGGGGGGTTATTGAGGGAGGAGAAGGAGGGTGTGTGAGTGAGGGTATTGATGTCTTTGAACAATCTGTTCTGTTCTGCTTCTTTGGGGAGTGATTGAGAGAGGAGAAGGAGGGTATGTGAGGTTATTAGTGTCTTTGAGCAATCCAGCTGTAATCAGGCTTCAATCGTAGGGTAGCACCCTGATAGAGCTGTTCTGCTTCTTTGGGGGGTGCTTGTGGGAAGAGAAGGAGGGTGTGTGAGGGTATTGGTGTCTTTGTACAATCCCAGCTGTAACTAGGCGTCAATCGTTGGCTGGGAGGGGGGCAATGTGTAGCCTCATGCCCGCGGTCTCCCCTCCTAGCCTACGATTGAAGCCCAATTACAGCTGCATTGTTCAAAGACACCAATACCCTCACTCAAACGCCCCCCTGGATGGTAAACCTTGAAAAGTCCTCTCTGCCCCTGGAGCAGGCCGAACTCGTCCTCGGCAAACAGCCCAACTGCCAAAGTACTCCAGACGGCCGCCGCAAAGTGGACGCCCACCGCGCCCACCGGATCGTCCACCCCCAGTCGCTCCATCAGCTGAGATTAGCTTTGGCTGGTCTCCAGCACCGGAAGTGTGGGCCCCAACCGGGACGCAGAGGACGGCAATGGCCCCGCCGACAGCCCCGCAGAGCAGGGCCTCCCAGGGCTGGACGACGGAGCAGCAGCTGGTGATGCCCACCAGGCCGCCCAGGATGCCCGAGATCAGCATCCGGATGTCCAGGAAGCGCCGACTGCGCGGAGTCAGCAGCCAGGCCAGAGCCAGGCCTGGTGGAAGGGGTTCAGAGGGTATTTTGTGGACTGGTCTCTGGAGGCGGCCCCAACCGACCAGGGAGCCGCCCACGGAGCCCTGGATGGTGTTCATGGCGGCCTTGGTGGCTGTCTTCCAGAGTATGCCCGAAACCCCGAAGGTGGAGCCGCAGTTGAAAGCCTATATAGAGGCATTTAGCAGCCGCCAGGCATGAAGTGGGAATCAGGTTGGAACCAGCCAGGCCCACCAGAGCATGAAGGTCCCCGTGAGGGCTGCCACGGGGCTGGACAGGCTGAAGTCCGCCCGGCGCCCTGGAGGGTGGGCAGGGTGAGAGTGACTGGAGAGGGTGGGAGGGAGTTGGGAAAGGAGGCTACTGGACTCAGAGAAGCGTCCCAGACGAGGCCCCAAGAGGACGGTAGCCACGAGGGCGGAGGCGCCGCCGTTCAGGTGCACCACGCAGGCCCCCGCGAAGTCGTAGAAGCCCAGGGCCTTGAGGAAGCCGTGGCGGCCCCAGGCCCATCTGTGATGAGTTGCCTTAGGCCCTTAGAGGAGAGGCAGGGGGAAGTGGCTGGGGCACCCGGCCGGGAGGCAGTAGACGAATATGTTGAGCGAGGTGTAGATGATGTAGGCGGAGAGCTTCATGCGTTCGGCCACTGCGCCTCAAGCGTTTCCGATAGTGCCATGTGGGTGTTTTATTCAACACCCCTAATACAATCAACTATAGCTCCAGAGGTACTCGATATTTTTTGACCAAATTTTTTTATCACAAGCTGCCCCTAAATGTCAAAAAATATCGAGTACCTCTGGAGCTATATAGTTGATTGTATTAGGGGTGTTGAATAAATCACCCACCCACAGTAAGGCTGCACTCTCTGATGTTTGAAGGTCTGAAAGTGGGCTAGAAACCTGAGACGATGGTGGTGGCGGCAGTGGCGAAGCTGAACTGGAACACGTAGGTGGAGTAGAGGCTGCCGAAGGTCCTGAGGAGAGTGAGAGATGATGGGCTGAGGGAGAGGGATGAAAGAGGGTGAATGGAGGCTGAGGGATGGGGGATGCAAGCCTTGGATCGGTGTCTGAGAGGAAGAAGTGTCCGTAGTGGGCGAATCCGTTGCCTTGCGGGCCGAAACTCAGGCCATAGCCGAGTGCCCAATAGGTCAGTCCGCCCAGGCTCACGTCCACCACGTTTTTCACCTGATATAAAGGCTATTATTAGGTTTGGCTGAGGCGCTCATGATTCGAGGGCAATCGCTTCGATGGCTGAACTTTGGTAGATCAATCAATACACTGGCTTTGAGGGACTGTGACAAAAAGCATGGAGAGATGGTGTTTAAGGAGAACCATAATGTTGGCCACGTTCTTGGGCGACACAGTGCCCGCCTCCAGCATTCCGAAGCCAGTTTGCATTGTCACTGAAATCTCATCGCAGCTGCAAAGGCTGTGAGGGATGGAGGAGGAGGAAATGGGACAGATGAGGAAGGCGTTGGCCAGGATCCATGCTGCATCGTCCTCACAATTTCACTTTTTTAAACTTTATTGTCGCCAAATTGAGAGCCTCACCTTGGACATGGTTTCCAAGTCGTTGTCTTCAGGTAGAGCCGTTTGATTTAGATTTGCTTCTCCAGGCATTCTAAAGCAAAACTATAGAAATTTGGCCATATTCATAGTTTTGCGCGCTGAGATTGACTTACTGAATAGTTTGCCTAATTGCTCAAAAGCAGCAGTTGGAGGCGCTTTTGCTAACAGACTAAAACCGAATGACTAAAAAGGGATACGCCGAGTTCAGCTGGTTCGCAGTCCAAAAGTCTCGCGGCATTTTACCTCAATTCTTCGGCCCTCATTTTAGTGGATGGAAATTTAAAACTAAATTATTTTTTTCATAAATTCATTCACCATCTTTTTTCTCTATGGCACTACTATGAGTCTCAAGCGAGCTTCTATAACCTTCGGTGTTAATATGAAGCTTAGATTTAATCTTTCTGCTTTTCTCTTCGAGGGAAAAAACACAAAAAGCAACAATTTGAGATTGTAAATGATAGAGCTGAAACATATTTTTGAGTCTTCCTTTTTGAAGAATTAGGAAAGCATCAATTAGCGCTTCTTGACGCAAAGGTTCCTTAATTCAAATAAATCAGAACAAGTTGTGAAATTGTTCTTCACGCTGACATCTTCGAGTGACCTAATCGCTGTTTCCACGAAATTGATATATTAGAAAGTTAAAACTCCTTAGCTTTATCCAGATTATCCTCAATCTGTTATCTTCTGTTATCTTTTCTTCTCTTCTCGCCTGGCAATTAGCAGACGCTTCTAATTAACCAGTTGAAAACTTCAAATTGTCGATTTTTACGTTAAATACCGTGAAAACTAATGAGCGCTTGTTGGAAGCGAACTAACGTCAATCAGCACATTTTGCCAAGGCACTGCTCCAAGCCTAAAAGCCCTCCATTTTGGCTTTGAAACAAAAGCCAGAAACGGAAAATAATTCTTGGGAAGGCTAGAAATTATTACTCTTGACCTTGAGGAGCTTTGTTCCAAATTACATCCATGTATTCACATGTCTTCAAACTCTGCTTCACATGTCGCATCCCTTGGCAAAACACACCCAACGTTCTCGAGCATGTGCCGAGAATCAGTCTTCGCCACGCAACCAACTTAAAGGCAATGCATGCATGACTCCATCCAACTCCAAATACCAACTAACATCATAGGACAGATCTTCCAAATACCCCCACAATTCCTTCCCTATCCGGCAGTGCAAGGTGGCGGGTGGCTTTTTTCAGAGGAAAACTGCGGGCCCCATAGGCGCTGGTCCTGCACCTGTCGGGCAGGCTGCGGGGGGCGCCTGGAGTGTCTGGGCTGCGGCTGCAGCTGCGCTGCGGGCTTCCTGCAAAGGGCGGACGGAGCTTGCGTCCGGCCGCAGGGCTGCCCCCGGGGACCGGTGTCCAGAGCCCGCCGCGATGGCCAGCACTTCATTCAAGCAGAGAAGATCCTGGAGGAGGATGCCGAGTGCTGGCATCGTCCTCCAGGATCGCCTTCTTGCTCAGATGATCCTGGAGGAGGATGCCGAATGCTAGCATCGTCCTCCAGGATCGTAGATTGGGCGCTATATCTGGCCTCGGAGACAGCTGGCCAGGACGGGTTATCATGATAAAGTTGGATGATAAAAGGTCGTCGGCCCCCTGTCACCGAGGCAAGATATGAAGGAGATAGGATCATGGAGGATGAGTGCCAGTAGCTGGTACTATAAAAAAGAGCAAAACACCGAACCAAAACTGGCACCATCCTCCATCATCCTATCCTCCCTCCAACTAGTAACAATTCCCTCTTAGCATGAGCATGGGTCTAAACCTTGCAGGCGGCACACCGCGCGTGGTGGGCACAGCCATCCTCAACGCCAGACCACAGATTGGACGCCTGGCCGAGCCAAGGCCTGAGCGGCCTGGTCTGAGGCGCTCTGAGCCCCACAGCAGCCGTCGCTTGACCTCCCTGGACCCCGCCAAGCCCCCCATCACCTTCACCCTCCCCCCGTCCACCAAACCCACCACCCTCGACCCTGCCCAGGCCTGCACCGACAGTCGCAAGTGCTCGCCTCTTCTCTGCCTCCTCTATCCTATCCAGCCCATTCCTCCTTCTTATTCACACCAGTACTAGGAACAAATTACTATTAACAAATTATTATTAGTACCTTTAATTATTATTATCAAATTATTGATATTATTATTAGGCTTCTTGAAATTTATTTCTTTTTTCAAAACTGTGACATTTTAAAGTTATAATCGATCACTCAAGCCATTCCATGCATGAGGCACACTTTCCTCTGGGAATTCGCCCAACCCTCAAATGGCCGGCTTTGGTGGAGGTACTACTCGGAGTGCGGGACGGCCTGCCCGCCGGGCTGCGACACGCCGCGCATCATTCGCGCCTGCCCGGAGCGCTGCGTGGCCGGCTGCTTCTGCCAGCCCGAGTTCATCCTCCTCAACGCCTCCGCCTGGCCCGCCTCCCCCTGCGTCCGCCGCTTCCGCTGCCCCTCCCCGGCCGCCGCCGCCCTGCCCAGCCTCCCCGACCTCTCCCACGCTTATGAGGAGGGGGCGCAGCGAGTGCCCAACCCCCACCGCCCACCGCCTTCCCCGCCTGCGCCCATCGCCTTCCGCCTGCACTCGCATGAGGGCTCTCCTGGTGACGGCTGGCTCCCTTTTGGACGACTGGAGGGTGTTAGGGGTATATTTAGAACTAATATCAGTTCATTTAGGAATAATATCAGGTTTTGACATTGAACTGATATTATTCTGGTATTCTGGGAACTGATATTATTCCTAAATGACCTGATATTATTATTAAATATACCCGGGTGTTAGGGAATATTTAGAACTAATATCAGTTCATTTAGGAATAGCATCAGTTCTGCTATTGAAATTGAACTGATATTATTCCAATATTCTGAGAACTGATATTAGTCCTAAATGAACTGATATTAGTTCTAAATATACCCGGTTGTTAGCTATCTGGAGGATAGAATGGACTGCTTGCAGGTGAGGCGGCGAATGATGGGCTGGTGAGCGAGAGAAGGGCGTGTCCGGGGGACTCGGAGTGGTCGGAGTGCGGGACGGCCTGTCCGAGAGGCTGCGACAATCTCTATGAAGAGCCGAAGGCCTGCACACTGCAGTGCGTGCCGGGCTGTTTCTGCAAGCGCGGCTTCGTCTTCCAGGCTAGTAGTTGATTGATTGGTGCAAAGGTAGTTTGACTGAAAGAATTCCAGGAAGCTCGCAACTGGCGCAACACTCCTTGCGTTCAGGAGGCAGAGTGCCCGCGATTCGGTAACTTCCTTTCAAGAGGCTTCTTTGTCCTTTCAGTTTTGTCTTGTCCAGTCCTGCAACCACTAGCAGCAATTAGCTGACGATCAAAACACCCATGGCCTATTTCGATGGGCACATTCTGGCGCAATTACTTATGCCTCACCAGGATCTATCCTATTCTCCCGCTGATTTCTGATCAGCTCTTCTTTTCCGATCAGAAATCATCGCGAGAATAGAATAAATTCTGGTGATAAATAATAATAAATAAATAAGCCATTGCGCCAGAATGTTCACATCAATTTGGGCTATGGGCGTTTTGAGCCCTTTTTGTTAGCTGCTCTTCTGATCAGCTTATGATCATCATTCCTGATCAGCCCTTATTTTCTAATCAGCAAACAGACAGACCATGATTTATTCTCGCAATGATTTCTGATCAGAAAGTAGAACTGATCAGAAATCATCGCCAGCATAAATCACGGCCTGCCTATTTGCTGGCTGCTCAGTCTGTGCTGCCCCCTTCACAGAGCGCCGCTGGCTCTTATTTTCCAATCAGCAAACGGGCAGGCCATGATTTATTCTCGCAATGATTTCTGATCAGCTCTACTTTCTGATCGGAAATCATCGCGAGCACAAATCACGGCCTGCCTATTTGCTGAACTGTCAGTCTGTGTTGTCCCCACAGAGCGCCGTTGGCCCTGTAACGGAGAGGGGGCGCCCTGGCCCACCGGCCACCCCACGCCCGCCAACTGGAGCGGCGGCGGCCACCCCTTCTGGATGCCCTGCCGACTGGACGTCCCCGGCGCCTGCCTGGCAGTGCCCGGCCGCCGCCACGACCCGCCGGCCCCCAAAGGCTACGGCTGCGTGGCCAGTCAAGGGGAGCCCCCGGGCACTCTTACTGGCTTCTGCTGCAGCCGGCCGCGGCACCCCAAGCGGCGCAAATGTTCCCGTCCTTTCCCTTTTGTCAGATTGTCCGACTCTCATTGCTGCTGCTTTGTCTATCGTCCAACTTAATTATTGAGGCCTCTTAGCCTCCAGGATTTTGCCTCAGAGTTTAACATTTTGCACTTTTTGAGGGCACTCAGCGTCACTATACTACCTCTATCTAAGCCTAAGCCTGAACCTAAGCCTAAGCTTAAACTAAGCGCAAGCCTTTTGGAAAAGAAGGTACTTTTTGGACGTCTGAGGCAAAATCCTGAGCCCGGCCTCTTGTTGGTTGTTGGCAAGCTTGGCAGCAATCTGTGGGGCAGTGTGCCTGGGCTTGGAGTGTATGTGGGCTGCCGGGCGGAGGGCCTGCCGTTTGTGGAGCGTGACTACTGGCCCACGAAGCGGTGTACGGGGGACAGTCAGTGTCCCAAGGGCTACAGCTGTCTGGAGGGCACAGTGCCCGGCGTCAGAGTCTGCTGTGCACCCAATCCCTTCTGTTCGTCTTCCATCTTCCTCCACCTGCTCCATTCAGGGCTGAGCTGATTGCAGCAGCAGCAGCGGTGGATGCCACGGTGTCAAGACTGCGGGACGCGGCTGTGCAGAGTGCTGTCGGCCTCTCACGAGATGCAGGTGGCTGCTTTACCTAGTTGGAGCTGGCAGACGGAGGAATAGTGTCCATTTTTTTCGCTGCTGAATTTTGCCGTTTTTTGCCAAAAATGTCATCATTTTAAGAAAGCTTTAATGGGAGGTTCAAAAGTTGGTTGCCCAAAAATTTGGACCCCTTTTATATATGCTTTTTTCGAAATTAGACAGAATTGTAAGACTATTGGTGGCCTATGAGCGTCCAAATTATTTAGTGAGATGTGAGCGTGAGCGAATTTATTTATTCGATTTCGGAAATAAAATTTACACATTGATATTCCTTTTTGTGGGCAGTTAAATTTTTGGCCACTATCCAAACTTCTAAAATTCGGCAAAAATCGAAATTCAAGTTTTGCAAAGCAAAATCACAAGCCAAGCCATAAAGCCTCACAAGCCATAAAAGTCTCAGAATTGCGTCTAATTTCGACAAATAATATATAAAAAGGGGTCACAATTTTTGGGCAACCCCCTTTTTGAAACATTCAACCTTCTTAGTACCGGGGGGGGGTAGGAAGTCTTCGTAGTAAAGTTTTCCATTAATTACTGGCCAACCGTTGGGTCAAAATTGATGAAAATTGGTCAGAAGATGGCTCTAACACTCTAGTTTATTGTGCTAAGTTCGCGTTACAAAATATTAATATGTGCTTAAATGGCAGACGATTCACTGAAAGCACCCAAAAGTCAGGTTTGCAATTTAAAGTTTTTTCAAAAAAATTATATTAGTTTCTTGCATTTGGTGTTTTCACTGCAGAAAATACACACAAATGGGTCAGCATCTAGCCACTACAAAAATTTAAGTTGTACTAAATTATTTTTGCTAAAACTAAATCAGTTCAACTAGTCTTTCTAATTTTCTTTCTGACATTGGATTCTGTGATGCAGCTGGAAAACTCCAGTCAAGCAGGCTCTGCAAAGTTCATTAGCCACCATTGCTAGCCACTAAACTTCAAATCCATATGTTATGTGACTTCATTGCAATTTTAATTGGTACGTTAGTCAACTGCTAGCAAAAATGGAGGCAATTTCAATGTGATATTGGTTCGTTAGAAGAACAAAAGGGTTTATATGAAAAAACCGCAAATTATGAACCTGTTTTTTGGGTACTTTCAGTTAATCGTCTGCCATTTGAGCACAGATTAATATTTTGCAACGCGAATTTAGCACAATAAACTAGAGTGCTAGAGCCAACTTCTGACCAATTTTCATCAATTTTGATCCAACGGTTGGTCAGTAATTAATGGAAGATTTTACTACGAAGACTTCCTACCCCCCCCGGTAAATCAGTAAAGCTACATCGTGGAAATTTTCGGAAAGGTACTGCGTTTTTTCTCGTGAACCTTTGTATCAGCTTCAGCATTCATATCAGCTGATTGATATGTTTGAGCAGAACAATTCCTGGACATCCTGCTCTCAGAATGCGGGAGGTGAAGATAAAAAGGCAAAATTTAGGGCGCTGTGGCCCCAGTCAGCGATTCCTGTTCTGCGGCACAGCTTGCCCAGAGGGCTGCGACAACTTGGACCAGCTCCAGTCCGTCTGCACCAAGGCCTGCGTGCAGGGCTGCTTCTGCCGCGACCCCAGCCACGTCTTCCAGGTTCTTGCCTGGGCTATCAAACAATGCCATATCCATAGCTGCCTGAAATCCATATCCATACCTGAATTGTACAAATTTTTAGGCATAATTCCCTACCTGACCGACATTTTGCCAATTTTCTGCAAAATTTTATTCAAACATTATGAAACCGACTGCATGAGGTTACGTAGCGAAAAATTCAGCGTCGAATGGGTATGGAATTGTCCCTATCGGGTTCTTTCCCCTCTCTACCCGCCCATACGCACAAAGTAGAGCACCACGTTGCTCTGATAGGACTCGAGAAGCTGGCGAACGTCGCCCTGCGTCCCGCGCGACTCCTGCCAGCCCAAGAAGCCCACCATGGAGCGTTTGGTCTTCAGCAGTGAGGAGGGAGAGATTGAGCAATGAAGGGTTTGAAGGAGGCGTGAACCCGGAAGGCGTCTGTGTGGCCGGGGCTGGTCGGGTGTGGCAGGTAGGCTCTCAGACGCCGACCTGTGATCCGGACGTTTCCTCCTGCCCATTTGGGCATCTTTGCCAGGTTCACTTCATGCTCCTCATTCTATCTCCACCAAGGCCTAGGCAAGGCTAGTTTGGGCGTTTTTTGCTGCTCATCTTCTTTGCTTTGGCTTAGACTATGGGATGTCTTAGACTTTAGAGGAGGGTGGATTCTATGAATTTCTCCGTCAAATTCCAACCAGAGAAGGCAAGAGCAATGGAGGACATCCAAGGTCATGAAATTTTTCCCACAAACCGCAGAGACATCTGAGCCATCTCTTTCCCAATGCCCAGCGGGGATTGCCAGAGCAATTGCAGCTGTTGCTCTGTCTGGATGGCGTGGCCGCTCGCCGGGAGGGCGAGCTGAGCCTGTGCAGCGATCACTCCGACTGCCCCTCTGGCTCCTCCTGCCAGGACTCCACCGTCTCCTTCCCCCTTCACCCTCAAAGCCCATCCAATCTCCCCTCCGCAATAGGTCCCCGGCCAACGTCTCTGCTGCGGCAGGGAGCCTATAGCAGCCCAGAGGGTCACTACGCCGCCAGCCCTGCCCGCCCCTCGGCCCACCTACCCCAGTGCTGCTACGACGGTAGGGGCTGGGGGGGAGGAGCGGTGTCCGGACCCCCTGCGACAGTACTTCAGCTCCTGCGGCTCAGCCTGCCCCATAGGCTGCGAGAACCTGGACCAGCACCCCAAGGTCTCCTATTCATCCTACTCCTCCCCCCATCTTTAGCCTCCCCACCCTCTTGTCCCCTTCGCCAGCCATCTTCTATTAAAGATAGGTGCTTTTTGAAGGTGTGCGCGACGGTGTGTCTGGAAGGTTGCTTCTGCCGCGCAGGCTTCGTGTTCGAGCTGGCGGCGGACTGGAGACGCTCCCGCTGCATTCCGCTGGAAGCCTGCCCCAGCAGTGGGCCAAGTTGGGGAGGCCTTAGGTGCTAGGGGTGGTGGAGGAGGATCTGTTTGAGGCTCGATGAGGGGAAGGCTGTGCGGGGACGGATCGCAGCCGAGCCGACGGTGTGAGCGGGACGAGGATTGTAGAAGTAGGGAGGCGGAGTACCAGCACATCTGCTCTGAAGGCCTCTGCTGTCCCAGCTGCAGGGAGAAGGAGGCCACGGCTAGGTTGACGCTTTTGTGGCTCCATTCAAAGACAGCCTATGCTTTAGCTAATTGGTGGTTAATAGAAAAAAAACTTCATTTTTAAGAATTCTAAGATTTTTTGGATTTTCTTTAATTATATGGTTTATATTCTCTATATATTTATATTTTATTGTTTTCCCCTTTTTGTTGCTTTATTCAAATGTCGGTTTAGGCCTTAGTTATGCTGTTCAGAGGTAGCTGATCAAAGAAAATGTCCTAGTGATGAATTTTATAAGTTTTCATAATTTTAAAATTTGGACCATAATCTGCCTTCGCCTTAGCAGAAAATGAAGGTTGCAGACTGATCGGACGAATGCCAGGCCTGCTGGTGCCCAGCTGCGACAGTGGCGGTCGCTTCTATGCCCCTCGCCAGTGCGCCCACGGTTCTTCCATCCCCATTCCCTCCTCCCATCACCCTCCCTCCCTCTACCAGGTGACTGCTGGTGCGTGAACTACTACGGCCAGGAGTTGCCGGGCACCCGAGCCCCCTCCACCAGCCCTCGCCTGGACTGTGAAGAGGAGCGCCTGCGTCGGGGTATCTTCCCCGACCTCATCGAGCTTTTCGCGCCCTTCTGATGCCTCTATTCCACTTGCCTTTCCATTTGCCTTTGTATGGCTCTGCCTTGAGAAGCGTACATCCTTGTGAGATGGTGATGTGAGGCAGATAAAGCAGGTTGAAGGCGTCCCACTGCTGGGCATCACCCAGGCCCCGCCTAGCCAGGCAGATGCTCGCTGCACGGACCCTCTGGACCCCGGCCTCGCATGCCCCTCCACCCGCCCCCACTCTCGCTGGTGCCCCCTTCCACCTCTTCTTTCCTTTCCCCATCTCCACCGTGGGGGGATGATTTATCCGCGAATGATTTCAAATAATTATATCTCAAAATCTACTGAATATTTTATCACAAAATTTTGTGAAAAAATATTGAGTATATCTTGAGATATAATTGTTTGACATCATTCGCGGTTAAATCATCCTCCTCTCTATCCATCAGCGAATGATTTCAAATAATTTTATCTCAAAATCTACTCAATATTTTATCACAAAATTTTGTGAAAAAATATTGAGTATATCTTGAGATATAATTGTTTGAAATCATTCGCGGATAAATCACTCCCCTCTCTATCCATCAGCACTCTTTCCACAACCTTCACTCGCATGCTTTCCTTCTGGGGTCCTTGCAGGTTCTTCGACGCCGCCCGACGCAGCTGTCGCGAGTACTCCAGCGCCGGCTGCCCAGGCACCAGACGCAACAGCCACGAGAGCCTGGTGGGGCTGGCCTATCTGAGGGGCGTAGGGAGGGCATGCGGCCTATTCCATCGTTCTAGGCGGACTGCGAGCGGATCTGTCTAGGCATCAGCCGACGTCGAGAGGTGATCAGCATGCGCGTCTCCACGGGCCCGGGGACCGCGCGCCTGGCCAAGGAGGAGGACCAGCTGCCCTCCGGCACCTACTGGCAGCTGCCCTAATCCTCAGCTTTCCTTTTACAACCCTACCTTCGCTTGGAGGCACCAGAGAGAACTGGAGCGATCCCTGTCCCGTCTGGGCTCAATCAGGCCCCCATTGCCTCCCACTCCACTTCCCTACAGCCCACCCACTCGGCCCCCGACCAGAGCCAGCTATCCTTCGTCCAGCCGTCTTAATCCTGGCAGAAGGTTATATAGCCTGCGGAGCTACTCTAGTCCTTTGGGGTGGTGGAAGGGATAAGGGATTTGAAGTAGAGTGGTGGCCGAGGTTCAGGCGCCGGTCTTCCGCATTCGAGCTACCACCACCACTTTTCGCGCCCCGCCGCCCACCAGGTGCCCAGCCCTCCTCTTCCGAGCAGTCACGATGGCTCCCTTTTTCAAAGACAGTCCAGAAGGCCTCCACCAACCCGCCCGCCCACCCAGCCCCCAGCCACCCCTCCGTTGCCCAAAACGCCTCCTCCTCCAATTCAGTCATTGGTCTGTCTTCTCTTGCAGGCCAGCTCGCCGACGGCCCTCCCGCACTCCAGCCCCATCGTAGTCATTTGCTTGCCCCGTCTCTAGTCCAGCCCAAGGCTGAGAATCAGACCCAGAGGAGGAAGCGAAGGGCAAACATCAGCTCGGGCGAGCTACCTGGCGGATCTGCGAAGCAGGCTTGCCTCCGTCCTCGCGCGTGGCTACGACCCCGCCGACCCCCGGGCCAAGGCCTACGTGGACGAGCTGCGGAGGCGCATCAAGGCTAGCCAGCCTTTCACTCCATTCCACTCTTCTAGCGGGAGGTGAAGGAAGTCGTCATCCCAAACTTTGCCATTGATCTATTGGCAAACGGATGAGGACTTCCTTCCCCTCCGGAGGTGAAGGAAGTCTTCATCCGAAACTTGTGCGACTGCAATATTGACAAATGGATGAAGACTTCCTTCCCCTACGGAGGTGAAGGAAGTCGTCATCCGAAACTTATGCCACTGATCTATTGACAAACTGATGAGGACTTCCTTCTCCTCCGGAGGTGAACGAAGTCTTCATCCGAAACTTGTGCGATTGCTCTACTGACAAACGGATGAGGACTTCCTTCCCCTCCGGAGGTGAAGGAAGCCTTCATCCGAAACTTATGCCAGTGATATATTGACAAACGGATGAGGACTTCCTTCACCTCCCAGTAGAAGAGCTTCTTGTAGGCCTTCCTGGCAGACGAGGAGGCGAGGGGACGGCCGGTGGCTCAGCTGCGCTCCGAGGTGGAGGCGGAGGAGGCACAGGAGGCCAGGAGGCCTCCTCCACGACCCACCTCTGCTCGCCTCACCATGCCCACGCCTACCAGGTCACCTGCTGCTCAAATACTCTTACCTCCATCAGACTATTCTGACCCTATAGGCCAGCTTTCACCGTTCGAGCCCGCTTCCCTGCCAGCACTCTGCGTCCCATCTACCGGTTGCTCCACTCTACCCCTCTTCTAGAAGCCTATCAGAAGTGAAAAATTGTTTCTTTTAGGTCCCCAGTCCGTGAGCCAGCCCCCATAATCGCTCGGTATCCACCTCCCAAATCCCCTCTCCCCATCCTCCTCCTGCGCCCGGGCCAGCAATGGGGCTTGAGTTGAGGCCTCCCCGGCAGCCATCCATACCCACCACCACAACTCCAGCCAGCCCCAGAAGAGCAACGTTTCCCTTCCAATCCTCCCTATTTCCAATCCCGGACAACAAAAAGTAAACCAGCAGAGTGGCCCCGGAGTCCTTCCATGTGGAGCAGCATCGTCTGGAGGCGCCGCTGCCCCCGCCCACCCTCCCCGACGAGGAATGGGACTACTACTACACCAGCAGCGAGGAGCGGTGACTTCAAAGACCTCTCCTACTCTGAAGAAGCCCTTTGAGGACCCCTGCCTTGAGTGAAATGGAGGCCGCTGGGGACTGGCTGCCTTCCTCCGGCGGAGAGGTGGAAGTAGAGGAGGAGGATTGGCTGCCAAGCGAGCCGACCACCCTGGGCCCCTGGTGGAAGTGGGACCTGCCCAAGGTGCCTCATCTGGGGCCAGAACGTTCCCGGACTTTTCCAAAAAATAGCACTTTTTTGAATCAATCTAGTTAGTCGGGCACATGCCTACCAGGAGAAGGACATAGGGAGTACCAGAAAAACAAGAAGTGCCCTCAAAAAAGTGCTATTTTTGGAAAAGTCCCGGAGCGGCCTGGAGGGGCCTCATCTGCCTAGTCAAGGGGGGGCCAGGAAGGTTTGGAAGGAGCATTGAAGGCTCCCAGGACGTCGCCGCGTCCGACGGTGGCGACGGCGGCCTGGAGCTGGCAGGACGTCCTCCCGCCGGCCCCGCCCAGGGCAGAGCCTCGGCGGCCTACTCGGGCGCCTCTGGGGCCTCGCAGTCCACCCAGGGTCCGCATTCGTCGTCCGTCTACGACGGAAGCCAGCCGAAGGATCAGTAGCACCCGCAAGCCCAGTAAGGCTGTCTTTGTTAGTTGGTGGGAGAAAGTACTGCTGGAACTGGGAAAAAATGGATGATATCTTGATATGAGGGCATTGTATTGCAGCCCAGTGCAAACCATCAAACTTAGCTGGTAGCTGCAAGAGTGAGCATTTTCGTTAGTTTGAGGCATTGGTCAAATGGCCTTGCGGCCTGATGAACGGATGTGTATGTGGACGCGGAATAACCAACTTGAGGAATTATGGGCAGGCGTAAGGCAAATTCATAAGAGTGAAAGCAAAAAAGCAAGTCTAAAAATTAACATGCATTTGAAGCCATTAGCGAACATTGAAAAAAGAGTGATCAAAAATTTGCAGGACTACCGCCGCACGTCTTGTGCCACCAGGCCATTGATGGTGGCGTAGTGTGCGGCAACAATGAGCACAGCTCTTCCTTCCGCTGGTATTACGATGCCGGCCGAAAGTAATCATTCATTCAAAAATCTTTCATTCAAAAATAATAATTTAAAAAATACGCAAAAAAATTCTAAATATAAAGTTAAAACAAATTATTTTGTAAAATAATTATGTTATTATTATTTTATTAAAACTTATTTTGAGTAATTTTCAAACATGCCCTATCAAGTGGATTTGCAGAGTGTGCAGTCCTTTCAAATACGCCGGCTGTGGGGGCAATGGCAACAACTTCCCCGACCGTCTACAGTGCATCGATTACTGTCAGCACTTGTGATCTTTATTTTGACTCTATTTTTTTTGCCAAACTTGCCCCTTCGTGCATGGTAAATATGATCAGGGAGCAGCTCAGCCCAATAGAATACGTCAAACAAATGACCAGTGGTAAATATAGCAATGATTTTGAGCATCAAACACAGAGCAATTTTCTTGATTTTTCAAAATGTCAAAATAGCTTTTATTTCGCAAAAATCTTAAATTTATTAAAGTGCATTTTTCCCGTAAAATTGTAAATTGGATAAAAATTGTAAATTGGGATAAAAAAGCACTAGACGGGATCGGGGGGAGGAGCGAGATCGCGGGCTTTGGACCAGGAGAAGACGAGGAGAGGCTCCTTGGGCGGGAGGACGTCGGGGAGGGGCTGGTTTCGAGTTTCCGGAAGCATCAGCGCTGCCACCAACAGGTTCACAGCCCTCAGCACCGTGAAGATCAGGAAGGGTAGTGGACGCCACTCCGTTGCCTAAACCAGCTCTTTCTTTCTCTCCAATACCTTCATCTGGCAATCTATCCAAGGACTGCTTGGCAAACTAATTTTGAATGACTGGAAAAATTGTCAATTCATCGACATTTTCCTAGCTTGCATCAAAGCCTAGCTCCACTGAGCCCTTCAATCTCATAAACTGCATCGATACCCTCGCATCCCTGCCCATATCTGTGAAAAACAGTGCCAACTAGAATGAGCAGCAGCGGCGCTGCGATGCCGCCCACGCGAGCTGCCACGGAGCAGGCCCCATTGCTCAGGTTCCTCCAACCACAATCCTCCACATCAGGCCCCAGCAGGCTGAGGCAGGGCACCGAATGACGGTGGGGAAGAGCTCGGCGGAGTAGAGATAGACGACGACCCAGGTGGGCCCCAGCGCGGAGCAGCCCAGCACCGCGAACACCGTCACCACCGTCTCCCCCGCCTCGCGGCTCAGGCCGACGGACTCCCCTGGGCAGCTCAGCTGCTCCAAACGCCTCCAGTCCTGAAGATGGCTCACCGGCGATCTGGGTGGCGCAGACGATGGCAGCGCAGAGGGAGCCGGCAAAGAGCGAGGCCTGATGCAGGTGACGCCGGCCCACCCTGCAGATTCTAAATTCAGATTCTCATTCTAAATGACCTTTTGCCTCATTCATTTTGCCCTCTAAAAGCGAATTTTGAGCTGCCAGCTTAGCTAGGCTTTAGTCTGCTATTCAGTCTGAGCAGAAATCAATCAAAGATTCAGTCTACAAGATTCAGAGGTTAGAAAAATAATTTTTGTTGAAAGCCTTCCTCTGCAGAATAAAAGCTGCGTCCCCCGAAAAAAGGCGAAACCATCGGCTGGCGGCCGGGATGAACCAGCAGAAAACAGCGCCGCTGATCCCGGTCAGGAAACCGTTCACATATCGATTGCCTGCCAATTACCCATACTCTCTTTCCGGCTCCTCACAGCCATGCCCTTCCTCACCCGGCAGATTCTTCACGTTGAAGGCCAGTGCATAGCCGACGCAGGAGACCACGAACCTTAAAGTCACAATACTCGATCTTTCACTCATTTATCTTTACAACAATCAATTTTGTTTGATTTGTTTAAAATCTTATTTCAGACGATTGAAATAAGCAATTTTGAAGTGAAGTCTCAGCACCTGATTGGGGTAAAGCAATTATCCTTGCCCCTGAGTTAAACAACCGTTTTTCAAACCAGCACTAGAAAAACGAATTTCAAGACTGCATTTTCGTACACTTTGCCTTTAACAGCGGTGTTCTGTCAACCGCTGGGCTCAAGGAAGATCCAATAAATGCCATATGAGGTAACCAGTCACAAAAATATGCCTTAGCGTAATTGTCGAAAATTCCCAATCAAGTGAATTTGCAACCAGCTAAAGGCCAGGGCCAGTAGGTTGGCGGTCATGCGCGGGGTGCGGAAGAGGTGGCGGAAGGTGTACTTCTTGCTGGTCCGCTTCCTCTGCTCCGCCTCGGTAAGGAGGGAGAGCTGTTTCAGCTCTGCCAAGGGGGGTTGAGGGTGGGAGGAGCGGATGAGGATGAGGAAGGGGAATACCGGAGAGGTCGGGCGGTGGACGACCGTTAACGACGGCAATGCGAGCGATGACAGCCTGGAAGCGCTCCGTTCGCCCAGTTTGCAGCAGCCAGCGCGGGGATTCCTCCACCCAGCTGTCAATCCGTGGATTTGCAAAAAAGACAGAAAAAAATTGACTAAAATACATAAAATGAAAAAATAGGAATATACTCAATGTATGAATGTACTGGAGCTATAATCCACCTTTCTCATGAATTTGCATAAAATACAGAGAAAATAAATGACTAAAATATATAAAATAAAAAAAAGAATATACTCTATGAATGAATGTACTGGAGCTATTTTTGAATCCAATTGTACTATAGAGCTATGGTTGAAACTGTCAGGCCAAGCTCAGCAATTCGATGTCAAAAGTGTGCCTGTTTGTGGATAAAGAAATTAAAGAAAGCTGGAAAAGAAAGGACAACTAGAAGAGGATGAGTGCGAATAGGCCGACGCCGTTGATGATGAACAGGTCCCAGCTCCAGTGGGGCAGGAGCCAGGTGAGCAGGGAGAACATGCTGATGCTCAGAGGCCAGCCATCTGCACAGTCCCTCCCCAGCTTTGCCCCCAGCTCAGCCAGAAAACACCAGAAAAGGCCAACTGATGCAGGAGGCCAGTAGACGATGCGAGGGTGCGATGATCTCCTGCACCAGCACGAAGGAGACGCACCAGTAGCCGCCGCAGGCCAGCCCGCTCACGAATCTGACAGCATCTTTGTTGAGCCGAAGAATATGACAAATTGAGGGAGTCGAAGACAGAGCCACGGCGAAGAGCTGCCAGGAGGGAGCGAAGGAGCCCAGCAGCCCGGACAGACAGAGCAGGGCGTAGACTGTGAGCAGGGTCTGCGGGGTTGAGGGTGATTGGGGGAGGAAGGGAGTGGGGGGTTTATGAACGGGCTTGCGGCCGATCCACTCTGCCAGATGGCCCCAGAAGAGTGCGCCTAGAAGGACGCCGCCCATCTGCACCGAGGACAGGACGTCCGAGACCCAGCCGCGCTCGCAGTACAGGTCGAACTGCAACTGCGCTGCCCTTAACTTGTTGTTTTATTATTTCTATTTGATTAGATAATTCGTTCCAAAGCCTAAGCACAGAAGTGAAATGATCACACACATTCTAAACCTTTCGAAGTTTTATCCTCTTCTTCAGTACAATATGATTTCCGAATTCTGACACTTTGTCAGAGCGAACAATGTAAAAACTACTGTTTTAATGAATTATTTTTTATTTAGAAATATTTGATGATTTTCAATTCCTGTTCCATTTTTGTCGGCCTGTTCATGATTTAGCTTTACTATATTCATGATTTGTTCGTGATAGTCTCTAGATGAAATGCAGTGAGAAGAGGGCAGGGAGCGAAACCTGAGTGGGCAGGGTGAGGATGGGCTCGGCATATTGGAAGCTGGAGCAGGTGGCTTCGCAGCCGTCGCTGGCATTGGCCAGGCTGCTGGCGTTGAGTAGGCTGGAGAAAGACTGCTATTGAAACGCGAACTGTGCCAGAAGAGAGAATGAAGGACAGGAGGCAGGTGCGTTTGGGCGCGGCGCCCGCGAACATCATGAAGATCATGTTCTGGCCCGCAATGCCTTCGCAGAGGAAGGTGATGCTCAGCCAGAGGCGCTTCTGGTAGAAGCACCATCCGCCGATCTTACAATTTCATCTTTAGCAGACAACCACTGTGAGACCTATTGGACAACGCTGAACAATTTTTGGTTGTAATTAATTTCTTTTTCAGGAAATTACTAAAAAAAAACTGCTAACCCACCTGCTTTTTTGAGTAACCTACCTGCTTTTTTAACATTTAGAATAAAATATAACTGGTACCATCGGCAAGCCAAATGTGGGTCTCTTTTCTCCAAATTTTGTAATTGCCTCGAGCAAAAAGTCAAGGAAATACATCTACTACTAGTGGAATCTGCTTGGACAGTTGCATTTTGTTTTTGGCGCGCAGTTCAGTGTCTCTTTCCATGCGCGCCAAAAACAAAATACAGATGATGCAGCAGATTCCACTAGTAGTAGATGTATTTCCTTGACTTTTTGCTCGAGGCAATTACAAAATTTGGAGAAAAGAGACCCACATTTGGCTTGCCGATGGTACCAGTTATTTCTTCCACTTTTAATATAGTATAAAATGTAAAAATGTAAAGTGTAAATTTATTGGCAAACTAACATATTTTTGTGAAATTTTCATGATATATGCTTAGGGCAATCGATTTTTGGGAGAAAATAGCTCTAATTTTGACCTGCCGATGGTACCAGTTGTTTTTTCAACTTAAAGTTTCCAAAAAAAATGATTGCCTAAGAAGGATTTGAACCTCCCAGGTTGCCCCAGCTGGTTAATCGCATAGACCACTACACCACGGATGCATATGCATAGCTGTTTAACTGAAGACATGAATAAAAGTCAATAGATGAGGCTCAAGGACCCGGGGAAGGGTTGTGGGGGAAGAAATGAATACCTACTATCGTCCATTGAATAGATGCGGAGAAGAAGAAGGAGGAGGAGGAGGAGGAGGAGGAGGAGGAGGAGTTCGGACAAATGGTTTTTTGCATTTTTCATATTAAAACAAATAGTTTTGGGCAAAAGTTAAACGATAAACTATAGTCAATTCGATGTTGCTCTTTCCATTGCAAAAAGAATTAAAACGATTGGAGCTTTCTGTGACGAGCAGCAGTCTTATCAAAATTGAGATCTAGCAATAACCTTTTAAATGTACACCTAGGTCGAAAAGAGGGGCTGGGCGCTGACACTCCGCTAAAGCTCCGTTCGCGCCAGCCCAATGGTCATTTTCTTCATTTTTTTTGGACGTACCTGATCTAAATAGCTGTCAAACTGCATCGTAGCTCACGGCCAGTTGTGGGAGGGCAGGGAGTGATTTGAGCGAGGGGAGGGAGCATGTGGAGAGGCATTAGGTGCTGGCATGTCTTCTGTTTGCTGTCTCAAAAGCGTGCACTTGTTTGTTGAGTCGCTGTGCCTATCAGTAATCCTCACCTGCTTGAACTTTAACAGCCTGGGAAATGAGCAGAAGAGCAAAGATCAGGTGTTTTGTGAGCATTTTGCCATACACGTTATATTCATTGCTTTCACTAGTCAACCTGTGCAATATTCCTTAGAGGCAGACTGCAAATGATTGCAAGCAATTTGGCCTTAGCAATAAGCATGAGAAGAAAGAGCTAGCAACGGAGGGCCCCCCTGGGCGGCTGGAACCGGGCAGCGCGAGCTCCAAACCGAAACCAGCCCCCCCCGACGCCGCCAAGAGCCCTCCTCGCTCTCCGCCAAAGCCCGCACTCGCTCCCCCCCCGACCCGCGGCCCCCCCCCCAAGCCAAAGAGCAAAAAAAACGACAGAAAAAAAAGCTCGGGGCCAACCGCCCCGCGGACCGCGAGCGCCCCACGCACAACAAGAAAAAAAGAGAGCAAGAAAAGGCGACAGAAGAGCAAGAAAGGCAGCCCCAAGCAGAAAACAAAAATAGATATGTTTGAAAATTACTCAAAATAAGTTTTAATAAAATAATAATAACATAATTATTTTACAAAATAATTTGTTTTAATTTTATATTTAGAATTTTTTTTGCGTATTTTTTAAATTATTATTTTTTGAATGAAAGAGGGTTGTTACTTTCGGCCGGCATCGTAATACCAGCGGAAGGAAGAGCTGTGCTCATTGTTGCCGCACACTACGCCGCCGTCGATGGCCTGGTGGCACAAGACGTGCGGTGGTAGTCCTGCAAATTTTTGATCACTCTTTTTTCAATGTTCGCTAATGGCTTCAAATGCATGTTAATTTTTAGACTTGCTTTTTTGCTTTCACTCTTATGAATTTGCCTTACGCCTGCCCATATTTCTTCAAGTTGGTTATTCCGCGTCCACATACACATCCGTTCATCAGGCCGCAAGGCCATTTGACCAATGCCTCAAACTAACGAAACTGTCCACTCTTGAAGCTACCAGCCAAGTTTGATGGTTCGAATTTATTGGGCTGCAATACAATGCCCTCATATCAAGATATCATCCATTTTCTCCCAGTTCGAGCAATACTTTCTCCCACCAACTGACAAAGACAGTCTAACTGGGCTTGCCGGTGCTACTGATCCTTCGGCTGGCTGCCGTCGTAGACGGACGACGAATTCGTACCCTCGGCGGACTGCGAGGCCCCAGAGGCGCCCGAGTAGGCCGCCGAGGCTCTGCCCTGGGCGGGGCCGGCGGGAGGACGTCCTGCCAGCTCCAGGCCGCCGTCGCCACCGTCGGACGCGGCGACGTCCTGGGAGCCTTCAATGCTCCTTCCAAACCTTCCTGGCCCTCCTTGACTAGGCAGATGAGGCCCCTCCAGGCCGCTCCGGGACTTTTCCAAAAATAGCACTTTTTTGAGGGCACTTTTTTTGTTTTTCTGGTACTCCCTACTCCTTCTCCTGGTAGGCATGTGCCCGACTAACTAGATTGATTCAAAAGAGCCCTATTTTGGAAAAGTCCCGGCAACCTCCCTCTGGCCCCAGATGAGGCACCTTGGGCAGGTCCCACTTCCACCAGGGGCCCAGGGTGGTCGGCTCGCTTGGCAGCCCCTCCTCCTCCTCTACTTCCACCTCTCCGCCGGAGGAAGGCAGCCGTCCCCAGCGGCCTCCATTTCACTCAAGGCAGGGGTCCTCAAAGGGCTTCTTCAGAGTAGGAGAGGTCTTTGAAGTCACCGCTCCTCGCTGCTGGTGTAGTAGTAGTCCCATTCCTCGTCGGGGAGGGTGGGCGGGGGCAGCGGCGCCTCCAGACGATGCTGTTCCACATGGAAGGACTCCGGGGCCACTCTGCTGGTTTACTTTTTGTTGTCCGGGATTGGAAATAGGGAGGATTGGAAGGGAAACGTTGCTCTTCTGGGGCTGGCTGGAGTTGTGGTGGTGGGTATGGATGGCTGCCGGGGAGGCCTCAACTCAAGCCCCATTGCTGGCCCCGGGCGCAGGAGGAGGATGGGGAGAGGGGATTTGGGAGGTGGATACCGAGCGATTATGGGCGCAGGCTCGCGGACTGGAGACCTGAAGAGAAACGCTTCTCCAATCCTAAATAGGCATCCAGAAGAGGGTAGAGTGGACCAACCGGTGGATAGGACGCAGAGTGCTGGCAGGGAAGCGAGCTCGAACGGTGAAAGCTGGCCTATACGGTACAGAAGGGCTGGACGTAAGCAGTATTTGAAACAGTAGGTGACCTGGTAGGCGTGGGCATGGTGAGGCGAGCAGAGGTGGGCCGTGGAGGTCTCCTGGCCTCCTGCGCCTCCTCCGCTTCCACCTCAGAGCGCAGCTGAGCCACCGGTCGTCCTCTGGCCTCCTCATCCGCCAGGAAGGCCTACAAGAAGCTGTTCTACTGGGAGGAGAAGGAAGTTCTCATCCGTTTGCCAATAGAGCAGTGGCATAAGTTTCGGATGAAGACTTCCTTCACCTCCGGAGGGGAAGGAAGACCTCATCCGTTTGTCAATAGAGCAGTAGCATAAGTTTCGGATGACGACTTCCTTCCCCTCCGGAGGTCAAGGAAGTCGTCATCCGAAACTTGTGCAACTGCTCTTTTGATAAACGGATGAAGACTTCCTTCCCCTCCGGAGGAACCTCCCGCTAAGAGTCGGCTGGAGCGAAAGGCTGGCTAGCCTTGATGCGCCTCCGCAGCTCGTCCACGTAGGCCTTGGCCCGGGGGTCGGCGGGGTCGTAGCCACGCGCGAGGACGGAGGCCAGCCTGCTTCGCAGATCCGCCAGGTAGCTCGCCCGAGCTGATGTTTGGCCTCCGCTTCCTCCTCTGGGTCTGATTCTCAGCCTTGGGCTGGACTAGAGACGGGGCAAGCAAATGACTACGATGGGGCTGGAGTGCGGGAGGGCCGTCGGCGAGCTGGCCTGCAAGAGAAGACTATATGACTGAATTGGAGGAGAGGAGGCGTTTTGGTCAACGGTGGGGTGGCTGGGGGCTGGGTGGGCGGGCGGGTTGGTGGAGGCCTTCTGGACTGTCTTTGAAAAAGGGAGCCATCGTGACTGCTCGGAAGAGGAGGGCTGGGCACCTGGTGGGCGGCGGGGCGCGTAAAGTGGTGGTGGTAGCTCGAATGCGGAAGACCGGCGCCTGAACCTCGGCCACCACTCTACTTCAAATCCCTTATCCCTTCCACCACCCCAAAGGACTAGAGTAGCTCCGCAGGCTATATAACCTTCTGCCAGGATTAAGACGGCTGGACGAAGGATAGCTGGCTCTGGTCGGGGGCCGAGTGGGTGGGCTGTAGGGAAGTGGAGTGGGAGGCAATGGGGGCCTGATTGAGCCCAGACGGGACAGGGATCGCTCCAGTTCTCTCTGGTGCCTCCAAGCGAAGGTAGGGTTGTAAAAGGAAAGCTGAGGATTAGGGCAGCTGCCAGTAGGTGCCGGAGGGCAGCTGGTCCTCCTCCTTGGCCAGGCGCGCGGTCCCCGGGCCCGTGGAGACGCGCATGCTGATCACCTCTCGACGTCGGCTGATGCCTAGACAGATCCGCTCACAGTCCGCCTAGAACGATGGAATAGGCCGCATGCCCTCCCTACGCCCCTCAGATAGGCCAGCCCCACCAGGCTCTCGTGGCTGTTGCGTCTGGTGCCTGGGCAGCCGGCGCTGGAGTACTCGCGACAGCTGCGTCGGGCGGCGTCGAAGAACCTGCAAGGACCCCAGAAGGAAAGCATGCGAGTGAAGGTTGTGGAAAGAGTGCTGATGGATAGAGAGGGGAGTGATTTATCCGCGAATGATTTCAAACAATTATATCTCAAGATCTACTCAATATTTTTTCACAAAATTTTGTGATAAAATATTGAGTAGATTTTGAGATAAAATTATTTGAAATCATTCGCTGATGGATAGAGATGAGGATGATTTATCCGCGAATGATTTCAAATAATCATATCTCACGATCTACTCAATTTTTCACAAAATTTTGTGATAAAATATTGAGTAGATCTTGAGATATAATTATTTGAAACCATTCGCGGATAAATCATCCCCCCACGGAAGAGAGGGGGAAAGGAAAGAAAGAGGTGGAAAGGGGCACCAGCGGGAGTGGGAGCGGGTGGAGGAGCATGCGAGGCCTGGGTCCAGAGGGTCCGTGCAGCGAGCATCGGCCTGGCTAGGCGGGGCCTGGGTGATGCCCAGCAGTGGGACGCCTTCAACCGCTTGCCCTGCCTCCCTATTTATCTGCCTCACATCACCATCTCACAAGGATGTACGCTTCTCAAAGGCAGCCATACAGAGGCAAAATAGAAGGCAATTGGAATAGAGGCAGGCATCAGAAGGGTGCAAAAAGCTCGATGAGGTCGGGGAAGATACCCCGTCGCAGACGCTCCTCTTCACAGTCCAGGCGAGGGTTGGTGGAAGGGGCCCGGGTGCCCGGCAGCTCCTGGCCGTAGTAGTCCACGCACCAGCAGTCGCCTAGGGGGAGGAGGTGAGGGTGATGGGAGGAGGGAATGAGGGAATGGGATGAACCGTGAGCGCACTGGCGAGGGGCATAGAAGCGACCGCCGCTGTCGCAGCTGGGCACCAGCAGGCCTGGCATTCGTCCGATCAGTCTGCAACCTCCATTTTCTGCTAGTACGCAGATAAAAAGCGAAAGCAATGTATATTGTCTATATATTTATATTTTATTGTAATCATACCAGGGGGAACGAAGTCTTCGTCTTTTTTTAGTATAATTAACATATGTAAATTGGACGAAGACTTCGTTCCCCCCGGTATGATTACAATACAATATAAATATATAGGCAATATAAACTATATATTTTAAGGAAATCCAAAAAATCTTAGAATTCTTAAAAATGAAATTTTTTTCTATGAATCATCAATTAGCTAAAGAATCAGCTGTCTCTGAATACAACCACTAAAATGTCAACCTAGCCGTGGCCTCCTTCTCCCTGCAGCTGGGACAGCAGAGGCCTTCAGAGCAGATGTGCTGGTACTCCGCCTCCCTACTTCTACAATCCTCGTCCCGCTCACACCGTCGGCTCGGCTGCGATCCGTCCCCGCACAGCCTTCCCCTCATCGAGCCTCAAACAGATCCTCCTCCACCACCCCTAGCACCTAAGGCCTCCCCAACTTGGCCCACTGCTGGGGCAGGCTTCCAGCGGAATGCAGCGGGAGCGTCTCCAGTCCGCCGCCAGCTCGAACACGAAGCCTGCGCGGCAGAAGCAGCCTTCCAGACACACCGTCGCGCACACCTTCAAAAAGCACCTATCTTTAATAGAAGATGGCTGGCGAAGGGGACAAGAGGGTGGGGAGGCTAAAGATGGGGGGAGGAGTAGGATGAATAGGAGACCTTGGGGTGCTGGTCCAGGTTCTCGCAGCCTATGGGGCAGGCTGAGCCGCAGGAGCTGAAGTACTGTCGCAGGGGGTCCGGACACCGCTCCTCCCCCCCAGCCCCTACCGTCGTAGCAGCACTGGGGTAGGTGGGCCGAGGGGCGGGCAGGGCTGGCGGCGTAGTGACCCTCTGGGCTGCTATAGGCTCCCTGCCGCAGCAGAGACGTTGGCCGGGGACCTATTGCGGAGGGGAGATTGGATGGGCTTTGAGGGTAAAGGGGGAAGGAGACGGTGGAGTCCTGGCAGGAGGAGCCAGAGGGGCAGTCGGAGTGATCGCTGCACAGGCTCAGCTCGCCCTCCCGGCGAGCGGCCACGCCATCCAGACAGAGCAACAGCTGCAATTGCTCTGGCAATCCCCGCTGGGCATTGGGAAAGAGATGGCTCAGATGTCTCTGCGGTTTGTGGGAAAAATTTCATGACCTTGGATGTCCTCCATTGCTTGGATGTCCTCCATTGTTGGAATTTGACGGAGAAATTCATAGAATCCACCCTCCTCTAAAGTCTAAGACATCCCATAGTCTAAGCCAAAGCAAAGAAGATGAGCAGCAAAAAACGCCCAAACTAGCCTTGCCTAGGCCTTGGTGGAGATAGAATGAGGAGCATGAAGTGAACCTGGCAAAGATGCCCAAATGGGCAGGAGGAAACGTCCGGATCACAGGTCGGCGTCTGAGAGCCTACCTGCCACACCCGACCAGCCCCGGCCACACAGACGCCTTCCGGGTTCACGCCTCCTTCAAACCCTTCATTGCTCAATCTCTCCCTCCTCACTGCTGAAGACCAAACGCTCCATGGTGGGCTTCTTGGGCTGGCAGGAGTCGCGCGGGACGCAGGGCGACGTTCGCCAGCTTCTCGAGTCCTATCAGAGCAACGTGGTGCTCTACTTTGTGCGTATGGGCGGGTAGAGAGGGGAAAGAACCCGATAGGGACAATTCCATACCCATTCGACGCTGAATTTTTCGCTACGTAACCTCATGCAGTCGGTTTCATAGTGTTTGAATAAAATTTTGCAGAAAATTGGCAAAATGTCGGTCAGGTAGGGAATTATGCCTAAAAATTTGTACAATTCAGGTATGGATATGGATTTCAGGCAGCTATGGATATGGCATTGTTTGATAGCCCAGGCAAGAACCTGGAAGACGTGGCTGGGGTCGCGGCAGAAGCAGCCCTGCACGCAGGCCTTGGTGCAGACGGACTGGAGCTGGTCCAAGTTGTCGCAGCCCTCTGGGCAAGCTGTGCCGCAGAACAGGAATCGCTGACTGGGGCCACAGCGCCCTAAATTTTGCCTTTTTATCTTCACCTCCCGCATTCTGAGAGCAGGATGTCCAGGAATTGTTCTGCTCAAACATATCAATCAGCTGATATGAATGCTGAAGCTGATACAAAGGTTCACGAGAAAAAACGCAGTACCTTTCCGAAAATTTCCACGATGTAGCTTTACTGATTTACTAAGAAGGTTGAATGTTTCAAAAAGGGGGTTGCCCAAAAATTGTGACCCCTTTTTATATATTATTTGTCGAAATTAGACGCAATTCTGAGACTTTTATGGCTTGTGAGGCTTTATGGCTTGGCTTGTGATTTTGCTTTGCAAAACTTGAATTTCGATTTTTGCCGAATTTTAGAAGTTTGGATAGTGGCCAAAAATTTAACTGCCCACAAAAAGGAATATCAATGTGTAAATTTTATTTCCGAAATCGAATAAATAAATTCGCTCACGCTCACATCTCACTAAATAATTTGGACGCTCACAGGCCACCAATAGTCTTACAATTCTGTCTAATTTCGAAAAAAGCATATATAAAAGGGGTCCAAATTTTTGGGCAACCAACTTTTGAACCTCCCATTAAAGCTTTCTTAAAATGATGACATTTTTGGCAAAAAACGGCAAAATTCAGCAGCGAAAAAAATGGACACTATTCCTCCGTCTGCCAGCTCCAACTAGGTAAAGCAGCCACCTGCATCTCGTGAGAGGCCGACAGCACTCTGCACAGCCGCGTCCCGCAGTCTTGACACCGTGGCATCCACCGCTGCTGCTGCTGCAATCAGCTCAGCCCTGAATGGAGCAGGTGGAGGAAGATGGAAGACGAACAGAAGGGATTGGGTGCACAGCAGACTCTGACGCCGGGCACTGTGCCCTCCAGACAGCTGTAGCCCTTGGGACACTGACTGTCCCCCGTACACCGCTTCGTGGGCCAGTAGTCACGCTCCACAAACGGCAGGCCCTCCGCCCGGCAGCCCACATACACTCCAAGCCCAGGCACACTGCCCCACAGATTGCTGCCAAGCTTGCCAACAACCAACAAGAGGCCGGGCTCAGGATTTTGCCTCAGACGTCCAAAAAGTACCTTCTTTTCCAAAAGGCTTGCGCTTAGTTTAAGCTTAGGCTTAGGTTCAGGCTTAGGCTTAGATAGAGGTAGTATAGTGACGCTGAGTGCCCTCAAAAAGTGCAAAATTTTAAACTCTGAGGCAAAATCCTGGAGGCCAAGAGGCCTCAATAATTAAGTTGGACGATAGACAAAGCAGCAGCAATAAGAGTCGTACAATCTGACAAAAGGGAAAGGACGGGAACATTTGCGTCGCTTAGGGTGCCGCGGCCGGCTGCAGCAGAAGCCAGTAAGGGTGCCCGGGGGCTCCCCTTGACTCGCCACGCAGCCGTAGCCTTTGGGCGCCGGTGGGTCGTGGCGGCGGCCGGGCACCGCCAGGCAGGCGCCGGAGACGTCCAGCCGGCAGGGCATCCAGAAGGGGTGGCCGGCGCCGCTCCAGTTGGCGGGCGTGGGGTGGCCGGTGGGCCAGGGCGCCCCCTCCCCGTTGCAGGGCCAGCGGCGCTCTGTGGGGACAACAGACTGACAGTTCAGCAAATAGGCAGGCCGTGATTTGGACTCGCGATGATTTCTGATCAGAAAGTAGAGCTGATCAGGAATCATTGCGAGAATAAATCATGGCCTGCCTGTTTGCTGATTAGAAAATAAGAGCTGATCAGGAATGATGATCATAAGCTGACAGCCAACAAAAAGTGCTCAAAACGCCCATGGTCCAAATTGAGGTGAACATTCTGGCGCAATTGCATATGACTCACCAGAATTTATTCTATTCTCCCGATGATTTCTGATCGGAGAATAGAGCTGATCAGAAATCGGCGGGAGAATAGAAAAAATCCTGGTGACGTGGTGAGTCATAAGCAATGGTGCCAGCATGTGCTCATCGAAATAGGCCATGGGAGTTTTGATGTTCAGCTAATTGCTGCTAGCGGTTGCAGGACTGGACTGGACAATACACAACTGAAAGGACAAAGAAGCCAGGAAGTTACCGAATCGTGGGCACTCAGCCTCCTGAACGCAAGGGGAATTGCGCCAGTTACGAGCCTCCTGGAATTCTTTTAGTCAAACCACCTTTGGACCATTCAATCAGCCGCTAGCCTGGAATACGAAGCCGCGCTTGCAGAAGCAGCCCGGCACGCACTGCAGTGTGCAGGCCTTCGGCTCTTCATAGAGATTGTCGCAGCCCCTTGGACAAGCCGTCCCGCACTCCGACCACTCCGAGTCCCCCGGACACGCCCTTCTCTCGCTCACCAGCCCATCATTCGCCGCCTCACCTGCAAGCAGTCCATTCTATCCTCCAGATAGCTAACAACCGGGTATATTTAGAACTAATATCAGTTCATTTAGGACTAATATCAGTTCTCAGAATTTTGGTATAATATCAGTTCAATTTCAATAGCAGAACTATGCTATTCCTAAATGACCATATTAGTTCTAAATATTCCCTAACACCCGGTTATATTAATAATAATATCAGGTCATTCTAGGAATAATATCAGTTCCCAGAGTACCACAAATAATATCAGTTCAATGTCAAAACCTGATATTATTCCTAAATGAACTGATATTAGTTCTAATACTACCCCTAACACCTCTCAGTCCCAGTCGTCCAAAAGGGAGCAGCCGTCACCAGGCAAGCTTTCATGCGATTGTAGATTGAAGGCGATGGGCGCTGGGCGGGAGGGCGGTGGGCGGTGGGGGTTGGGCACTCGCTGCGCCCCCTCCTCATAAGCGTGGGAGAGGTCGGGGAGGTTGGGCAGGGCGGCGGCGGCGGGGGAGGGACAGCGGAAGCGGCGGACGCAGGGCGACTGGGGCCAGGCGGAGGCGTTGAGGAGGATGAACTCGGGCTGGCAGAAGCAGCCGGCCACGCAGCGCTCCGGGCAGGCGCGAATGATGCGCGGCGTGTCGCAGCCCGGCGGGCAGGCCGTCCCGCACTCCGAGTAGTACCTCCACCAATGCCAGCCATTTGAGGTTTGGGCCAATTCCCGGAGCAAAATGTGTGGCATGCATGGAATGGCTTGAGTGACAGCTTATA
>JASANA010002754.1:0-23467 GCA_030248095.1 Ptycholaimellus sp. GST1_10
CCACAATGTAGACAAACTTCATTTTGGATCCACAATTGTAGAGAGTTACTTAGTCAGTGTAGAGCAGGGTCAGAGCCACAATGTGGACAGACGTCATTTTGGATCCACAATTGTGGAGAGTTACTTAGTCAGTGTAGAGCAGGGTCAGAGCCACAATGTGGACAGACATCATTTTGGATCCACAATTGTGGAGAGTTACTTAGTCAGTGTAGAACAGGGTCAGAGCAACAATGTGGACATACACCATTTTGGATCCACAATTGTAGAGATTTACTTAGTCAGGGTAGAGAAGGGTCAGAGCCACAATGTAGACAGACGTCATTTTGGATCCACAATTGTTGAGAGTTACTTAGTCAGTGTAGAGCAGGGTCAGAGCCACAATGTGGACAGACGTCATTTTGGATCCACAATTGTGGAGAGTTACTTATTCAGTGTAGAGCAGGGTCAGAGCTACAATGTGGACAGACGTCATTTTGGATCCACAATTGTAGAGATTTACTTAGTCAGTGAGAGAAGGGTCAGAGCCAAATGTGGACAGACATCATTTTGATCCAATTGTAGCAGATTTACTTAGTCAGTGTAGAGACAGGGTCAGAGCCACAATGTGAACATAAACATTGATTTGATCCACTATTGTAAAGATTTACTAGTCAGTGAATAGCAGCAGAGAGCCACAATGTGAACATATGTTTATTTTGATCACAATTGTGGAGAGTTACTTAGTCAGTGTAAACAAGGTCAGTTACAATGCGACAGACGTCATTTTGGATTCCACAATTGTGGAGAGTTACTTAGTCAGTGTAGGAGCAGGGTTAGAAGACAATGGAACATACACCATTTGGATCCAAGAGAGAGAGACAGCAGGGAGGGTCAGAGCCACAATGTAGACAGACTTCATTTGGGATTCTACAGATTGTGGAGAGTTACTTAGTCAGTGTAGAGCAGGGTCAGAGCCACAATGTGGGACAGACGTCATTTTGGATCCACAATTGTAGAGAGTTACTTAGTCAGTGTAGAACAGCCACAAGACAAGTCATCACAATTGTGGGAGTACTTTTCGGTAGAGCAGGGTCAAACAAACAACATAAACAAAAACAAAACAAAACAAAAACAACAAGAGGGGACAGACACATCACAATGTGGAGCCACCAATCCCCCCCCCCGTAGAGTCAGAGCAAATGGACTCATTTTGGATCCACAATTGTTGAGAGTTACTTAGTCAGTGTAGAACAAGGTCAGAGCCAACAATGTGAACAGACGTCATTTTGGATCCACAATTGTGGAGAGTTACTTAGTCAGTGTAGAGCAGGGTCAGAGCCACAATGTGGACAGACATCATTTTGGATCCACAATTGTAGAGATTTACTTAGTCAGTGTAGAGCAGGGTCAGAGCCACAATGTGAACAGACGTCATTTTGGATCTACAATTGTGGAGAGTTACTTAGTCAGTGTAGAGCAGGGTCAGAGCCACAATGTAGACAGACGTCATTTTGGATCTACAATTGTGGAGAGTTACTTAGTCAGTGTGACTTTTGGCTATATATATGCTGACAATGGCAAAAAAAAGCACGCTGGCGCAGGCAAAGAGCATGGTTTTTTAGCAGCCTATTGTACGTTCACAAAACTCTTTTCAACCCTTTTTTCATATAATTATCCTATTGTTCGCTAGCCTATAAATAAAGCAGCTAGCAACGTTTGATTTAGTCAGGATGGAAGGCGTGGACGATGAGCGCATTCTAAAGCTCCCAAAGCCGCCTTATATTGTCGCTCGCTCTGCCGGGCAAGAACTACTAGTTCTGCTCAAGCGGAACATTGACTACGATGACCTGAAACCTCTTCTGCTTTGGGCTACGCCTATATTTTCGCTAAACAAGTGCGGGCGGCCAAAAGGTTTTTCCAATACCCTATATTCTTAAAGCAGAGTCTCTTATCACACTTGGGGAAAGTTCAAAGTCAAAAAATACATTGACTACTAATCACCTTTGAAAATATTATTGTTTTTATTTTCGTAAAACTATTTAAAATTTACAAAATTACAAATTTTTAAAAACATACAGAAAATGCAAGTTTTTAATCTTGTTTGCGACTAAAATAACCATATTCTAGGAAAATCCACAAAATTTCTAACAAAAAAGTCAAAATTTTAATATTTAAAAAACCAAAAAAATATCAAAATTACAAGTTTTTGATTCTGCTTTACATGGAATAGAGTTAAAATTATAAAATTTTGCAGCAGCACCAATCAAGGACCTCGAATCTTCACCGCCCGAAAAAAGTTTGACTTGCACTTTGAAAATCAAAAAGACAAGGATATTATTTTAAGAGAAAAAGCAACTTGTGAAAATCCCAGATGAGGATGAAGAAGAGGTCAAAAAGGAAGCTGCCGAAGAACACCCGGAAAAAAATCCAGACGACATTAGTATCCATGCCAATGAAACTAATGATGGTTATATTTTTCATTTTTAAAATCAACCATTTTGTCTTTATAGAAGCGCTAGAAGCTTGCAAGGTTTTGGACGCTGAAGACCCGGCAAATGAAACTGATCCAGATGAACCATCAACTTCAACGGAAAAATGGCCAGCAAAATCAACAACATTCGGCTAGCATTAATTTAATTTTTCCGCAATTAATCTATGTTTAGGCGGCTCTCCATTTTGGCTGCCGCCAAGATATCCCGGCAGAGGTGGGCCAAGACGCGCATTTGGACAGGGCGGGCCACCACCGAGAAACCGAAATTTCATGAGTCCTTATGCACTGCACATGCCTAATCTTTACCACCAAGGCTACATGCATCAGAATACCTATTATGAATAGGTTTTTATGACATTGATTTGGTGAAGGTGGATAAAAGGTGTTGGGTGGATGTGTTTGCATGCACGCCAAAGTCGAAAGATGTGCTGTATTAAAATGAAACGCATTGTAAGCTAAAATGGCATGGCAAAGCTGGAATGGTAGACGTTGCTGTAAATTGACTCATACAAAAGTTGGAAAATGTATCATACACCTTAAAAGTCAGCAAAAAATGGCACTAGAATAATTTATGACTTCATAAAATGTCTTAACAAAAGTTACCAAAAAATGATCATACAAAAGAATTCACGGCATCATAAAATAGCTTATACGGCGTAAAATGCGCAAGTTACTGAAAATGATCCTACAAAAGGAAAAAAGAGGATGTTCAGCCGTTGTTCTGCTGCTTGGCCTGGTTCCTCGTCTGGATGCCGGAGGGCCCCGCGTTGCGCCAGCCGTACTTCCCCCCACTGCCCCCACCCCGGCCGCTCTGGTTGGAGCCCTCACTCTGGCTCCTCTTCTTCTTCTTCCCCCCAGACCCACCCCCACCGGCCTTGCTCTGACTGTGGGTGGACTGGCTCCTCGACCGCACCCCCGCCTTCTTCTTGCGGCTGCTGCTCCAGCCCCAGCTCTGGCCTCCGCCCCCGTCCCCCTGTCCACCAGCTCCTTGCCCGCTGGGCCCAGGCTGCGGCGTGAAGGGCGAATTCAGCGGCTGCGGCCCTCGCTTCTGCAAAGCACTCAAACATGCCATACCGTCAAATGGATGGGAATAAAGCGCCAACCTTACCCTTCTTGAGCTTCTGTGCCGAGCTTGCACTGGCGCCGCCGTCGTCTGAGCTGTCGGAGGAGCTGGAGTTCCACAGGTTCTTAAATATTCACCAATAAATATATATATACATACATATATATATATATACATATATATATATATATATATATATATATCAATTTTTGGTGGGAGGGCGGAGAGGATGGGAGGGAAAAAGAACGCTCATGCGACGGACTCCAGCCCATCAGCTGTTCCGGCGCCGGCGAATGCTGTCCCTGTAGGGGACGACGCACTTGTAGTAGAACAGGCAGAGCAGGCAGCAGAAGACGACCGCCAGCAAGATGACGGCGAGCACCATCAGCCCTCCCTAAAATTGCTGATTTTTGAATTATTTTTAAAAAATTAAAAAATTAAAAAACATTTCAATAGTATTCAAAGGACTCGTTCTCTATTTGCCGCTTCTCAAACTTGGGCTACGTGAGCAATATGAACTGAACGAAGAGCCACAGAACAGGCAACGATCCGCTGCACGTCAGCAGCATGGAGAAGGAAAGGTTGGTGGAGAGAGAGAGAATGTCGGAGTGGAAGTCAAATCAGGCTCAACTATAAGAGGAGCAAAGCTAAAAGGCCACGAAGGCGAGCAAAACAAAAGAAGCTCTATGCATAAAGCATGAGGAAGAGAAAAGCATGGCCGGCAAATAGGAGAGCAGTTGACGGAACGCTACATGAGAGGCCAAAGAATCACCGCCAGAGAGGCTGGCGCAGAGAAAAGAGGGGCCGCGGCTGTGAAAGCCTTGGACAAGGAGCACAATCTCCATCAAAACAACAAAAGAGAGAAGAAGAAGGAGGGGCGCATGGCAGGCAACTGGGCGGGGAGGCGGCGAGGCCTGAGTCCGCGCCCTCATGGAGGGGGTCCCAGGCTCACCTCGAAGGCGGGCGAGGGGCAGGAAGGCGAGGATGGAGCAGGTCTCGACAGGGCCCTGGTCGCCGGCGGCGCTCTGGTACTTGGCCTGGTCGGAGCAGAAAGAGAGTGGGAGAGCAAGAGAGAGTAGGAGGCACAGTTGAGCAGAACAGAGCAGGGGTGGCCGGGCGGCATTATGTGTCCAAGGAGGGGCTCCTGCCTCAGAGAAGGGGCTCTGAGCGGAAATCCCCCCTCCCGGGGTTAGGCGCAGATGCCAAAACGCAGTCGAGGCGAGGAGAGGAAGACGAAGGCGATGAAGCTGGCATGTCCTAGTCCTCCTGTCCCGCACGCAGGCACCGGTGAAGTGCGCGGAGGGCACGCGCCATCAGCGGAGGGCAGGGAAGAGCCCCAGCGGCGACGTCCGCGTAGGGGACGGCCGGCTGGGCGGCTGGGACGTAGTCGGGGTCCTGGCGGAGCTGGACCTCCATCTCCTCGGCGTCCTCGGAGGCGTCGGAGATGAAGCTGGCATCCGCGGTCGGCTGGGGTCCTTGATCGGGGGCGGGTCCCTGCTCGGGGCCGGGTCCTTGCTCGGGGCCGGGTCCTTGAACGGCGGCGGCGGGCTCAGGGAGCAGCTCCAGATCCAGCGGGACGAGATGCTGGACTGGGCGGTCTGACTCGTGTCCGCGCGCGTCCACCACCCGGACGTAGCGAAGGATCTGATCGGTGCCGGGGTAGAGGCGGATCACGCGGACGAGCCGCCATCTCTCCCGCGGCTCCTCTCCCACCATGAGCAGCACTTGGTCCAGCTGGAGATGCGAAGGGCGGCCTCGACGGAGCTCGGCCTGGTGACGCTGGCGAAGGAGATGGAGGTACTCGCGGCTCCAGCGATCCCAGAACGTCCAGCGGCACTCCTCCAGACGTCGCACCTCGCGGCGAAGGCGAGCGGCTGGAGTGGCGGCGGGGTGCTGGGCCAGGTCCAAGGCTTGGCAGGGGCCGAAGAGGTCGGCGCGGCGGTGCGGATGCAGGAGGCTGTCGGGGGTGAGAGGGTGGAGATCTCCCGGGTCCTCGCTGAGCTGGGTGAGGGGGCGGCTGTTGAGGACCGCCTCCACCTGGCACAAGAGCGTGTTGAACTGGAAGTCGTTGAGCCAGAGGCGGAACAAGGCGGGGCGCAGGCTCCTCTTGGCCAGGTCCACCATCTTCTCTACGCCCCCCATCCTCCACGGAGCCTTGACGGCGGCTGAGGAGATGTGGAGGCCGAGCTCGGCGGGCAGCTCCTTGAGGAGGCGGGCGAAGGCGCCGAAGGCGGAGGAGCAGTCGAGGTAGATCGTTCCGCCGCTCACTCCCCGGCGGGCCCAGAAGCGTAGGAAGGCCTTGGTGACGGCTCCAGCACTGTAGTCCTCCAAGGGCTCGAAGTGAATGGCTCGGCTGCAGGAGCAGGAGAAGATGAGGACCCATCGCTTGGACAGCTCTCCCGTCTCCCCGTTCCCCGCCTCCACCTCCACCGGCCCCAACTGGTCGGCGAGCAGGTGTCGAAAGGCAGGCTCCCCTGTGGCGAGGCGCTGCGGCGGGAGGTTGCCGGGTGGAGGACGAGGCAAAGCTTGGCGGAGGGCGAAGGCGCACCGACGGCAGCCGTGAACGCTGGCCTTGACGGTGTGCAGGCCCCCGGTGATCCAGTACGTCTCGCGTAGTCGGCAGAGGAGGGTTTGCTGGGCTGGATGGATGAGGAGGTGATGATGGTGTAGGATGAGGCGCCGGGTGAGAGGGTGGCCGCCGGGAAGGAGGATGGGCTGAAGGTCGGCAATGCGGGAGCCGACTCCCAGCAGCCCATCCGGTCGCCACTGCAGCGCCAGCTGACGCTACTCCTTGGTCTTCTTCTTGCCCCAGCGTCCTCCGTTGAGGCCCCGGGAGAAGATGAGCGGGTAGACGGACCGTTGTAGGAGAAGCAGCAGGCGTAGCTCAGCCTCCTCCAGCTCCAGCTTGGTCAACTTGGGCCCCAGAGGCGGCATCGTCGCCCGCTGACGCCATCGCAGCAGCCAGGCGAGCTTCTTGACGATCTGGTGGTAGGGGAGGTCCGCGATGAGCAGCTGATCGGCGAAGGACGGCTCGGCGTGGATGGCGGCTAGGATGAGCGTCTCGTTCTCCACCGCCGGGTCCTTGGCCTTGTGGACTCGCGGAACTCCCGTCTCCAGACCCTTGTCGCAGGCCGGCGGGGCCCAGCTGGGCCAGTCCTCGACAGGCCGGCGCAGGAAGTCCGGGCCCGAGTGGAAGTTGCGGAGGATGGGTGAGGAGGCGGGGATGGGCTTGGTGAGGGCGTCCGCGGCGTTGTCGGCCGTGGGCACGTAGCAGACGGCCGCATCTCCGAAGCCGCTCCAGCTCTCTCGCATCTCCTCTATGCGCTTGTGCTCGTAGGCGTGAAGCTGGGTCCCGCGGTGGTACCAGTAGAGGATGGTGTGGGCGTCGAGGAAGAGGCGGGTGTGGGAGAGGTTGAGGTGAGGTTGTAGGAGGCCACGGAGGTAGGCGATGGCGCGGGTGGCGAGCAGGGCGCCCCACAGCTCCACCCGGGGCACGCTCTTGATCAGGCCCTTCTTGGTTGTGGGCACCAGTCGGCTCTTGGCCAGGATGAAGCGGACGTCGTTGAGGCCGGCAGACTCGCTCTGAGCGCTCAGCTCCTCTCCTCGCTCCACCACCAGGTAGGCCACGTAGCCGTAGGCACGCTCGCTGCCGTCCGCGAAGACCACCAGGCGGTAGGCGGTGTCTTGGGGCCCGATGAGGCAGCGGGGATAGGAGAGGTTGGAGAGGTGGCTGAAGCCGGACTGGATCCTGTCCCAGGCCGCGATCGTCTCGTCCGAAGCCGGCGTGTCCCAGGGCTCCTTGGGCGCGAAGGCGGACTGCAGCAGCAGGCGGGCCTCCAGAAGGGCGGGAGAGAGATAGCCGGTGGGGTCGTAGATCTTGGCGGTGAGCGACAGGAGGATGCGGCGGGTGAGAGTGCCGTCGAAGGTGAGGTCGGGCAGGACTGGGGAGATGGAGTCGGTGCCGGTGGTCCACTGGAGGCCGAGGTTCTTGATGGACATCTTGGAGCAGACGTCCTCCTCCGCGAGCTCAGCCAGGGTGGCGACGTCGTTGGACGCAAACTGACAGAGCTTCTGTTGCGCTTGGGCGAAGAAGCGCTGTAGGCTGGAGGCGAGGCGGCGCCCGTCCTCGGCGTTCTCGAAGCGGGAGATGAGGTTGTCCACGTACAGCTGATGCGGCAGCTCCGCCAGCTCCTCCTCGCTCAGGCCGCAGGCAGACACGTCCCCCATCCCGTCCAGCGCCTCCTTGGCCAGCTGGCTCAGCGTGTAGAGCAGCAGGTTGGGAGACGGGCTTGCCCCCATGATGAGCCTTGTGTAGGAGTAGGCGTGGACGTTGCGTGGGCCGATGGGCTGGGTGTAGTCGCGAGGAAGCAGGACCTGGAGCAGGCGCCAATGCTCCTCACAGACCTGGATCCCGTAGAAGGCGGAGGAGAGGTCGCTGATGAGCACGCGACGGGGCAGGCGGAACTGGAGCTGCAGGCGCAGGAGATCCTTGATCAGGCTCGGCCCCGTCTCCAGGCAGTCGTTGAGGCTCTTTCCCGACGAGGACTTGGCGGAGCAGTCGACGACGGGTCGGACCTTGAGCTGGCCGTTGCCGCCGATCTTGAAGACGGAGCGGTGGGCCAGGAAGTGGCGAGGAAGCTGGGCGGGGTCAGAGGAAGGAGGCTCGGGGCCGTAGGCGGAGGGGACGAGGATGCCCTGGCGAACGAACTTGCGGAACTCCTCGTAGTGAAGGCGCATCTCCTCCGCAGTCGACTTGGCCTCCAGGCGCTGCTGCCGGCGGAGGGAGAGATGGTAGTTGGAGCCGAGTGCGTAGATCTCGGGCTTGAGCGGCAGCCCGACCTCGAAGCGTCCGTCGTCGAGGCGGTGGGTGTCGAAGATGCGGGCGCAGACCTCGAAGGCGCTCTCCTTGGGCTCGGGGCCGTAGCCGGTGCCGAGGAAGTCCACCTCCGTCTGCTTGGCGAGGAGGCTCTCCAAGCGGCTGTCCAGGTCGGCGGCGGTGGGGTCCGGGTCCAGGGCCAGCAGCGTCGCCCCGTCCATGGCGGTCTCTCCAGCAGCCGCCACCAGCTCCTCGTCTACCCGGCCCTGTAGCACCGGGCCGAAGACTGTCCGGTAGAGGCTGAGGCCTCTGGTGAGGCGCAGGCGGCTGGCGTCTCCGAAGATCTCCTCCCAGAAGTCCAGGCCGAGGAGCACGTGGACTGGGAACGGGCGGGAGGCGAGAGTGGGCAGGTTGAAGGCGGCGAAGGCCTCGGTGGGCAGGACGCTGGTCTCCAGCTCGAAGCCGCCGATGCGGCACCCGTCCGCGATGCGCTCCACTTGCAGGCCGTCGATGGGGAAGAGGCCGCCGTCGGCAGTGCAGACGTTGAGGCGGACAAAGCGAGAGCGGATGAGCTGGGCCTCAGAGCTGCCCGCCGTCCACACCCCCGTTGTCACTCGTCCTCGGGGCCGCAGCCCCAGCTTCTCCACCGCAAAGCGTGAGATCCAGGTGTTGGAGGCGCCGGTGTCGCAGACCACGTTGAGCTCCACCCGTCCTCGGGGCCCCTCGGCGGTGACGCGGAAGGCGGCCAGGAGGCTGCGGCTCAGGGCCGTAGTCGGGCGGCGAGGATGACGATCGGTGGCATGGTCCATGAAGGCGGGCATGAGGGCGCCGGTCTGGCGTGCAGAGCTCGGGGCCGGAGTCGGCTGGATGGGGACGAGGCCTGGAGGCGGCGGTCCGGCGGGGGGCTGCGGTCCCCGTCCTCCCGACTGCCCCGCTCCCCCTCCCGCTCCCGCTCCTCCCGCTCCTCCTCCCCGCGGCGGGCCGAGACGCTGGCCGTTGCCGCCAGAGAGGTTGCCGCCGAAGGCGCCGTGCAAGGCGGAGTGGTGCTTCTCGAGGCAGTGCCGGCAGCGGAAGGTGGAGGGGCAGGCGTCCGTCTGGTGAGAGTGGGCCAAGCAGTTGAGACAGAGCTTGAGCTGGCGGGCGCGAGAGAGGCGCTGGATCGGCTGCGGGTAGGTGGAGCAGTCCACAACGTAGTGGTGCTGTCCGCAGAGGTAGCAGGGGCGGGAGAGGCGTTGTCCTGCGGGCGGAGCCGCTGAGGAGGGAGCCGTAGCCGAAGCCAGGGCCGGGGCCGGGGCCGCCGGCGGAGTCGGGTCTGCAGATGGAGCCGACGCCGCTCCCATCCCCCGCACCGCTGCACTCTTTCCCCGTCTCGTCCGTCGCTGGCCAGTGCTCTGGGTGCTCTGAGGCTCCTGGAAGGCTGGCAAGGCGAAGCCGGCGGTAGGGGCAGAGTAGGAACTGGAGCGGCCGGTGGAGGCGCTGATGCTCCGCGCAGCCTGCAGCCGCCATCCGCTCTCCTTGAGAAGGAGGTCCACGATCTCGTCGTAGGTGGGGCTGAGGTCCCGGCCGTTGAGGGCGCGGTTGCGGCGGAAGTCGGTGACCAGCGAGGGCGGAAGCTTCTGGAACAGGAGAACTGCATGGCTGTCGAGATCGGTGACGTCCAGGTTCTTGAGCTGGGCCTGGGTGGAGAGGAGGAAGTCGGCCATGGCGGCCATCTTGCGTCCGGTGACGTCCTTGCCCATGGGCTCCACGTCCGAGAGCGCCTGCAGCAGCTCCGTCTTCCGATGTCCCGTCCCGGCGTAGGCCTTCTTGAGAGTCCGGACGGCGACGTCGTAGTCGGTGCTCTTGTACTCTTGGCACCAGGCGATCTTGGCGTGGGCGGGCCCGGTGAGGCAGGAAAGGAGGGTGTCCAACTTGGAGATGGGGTCCATGAGGGCGTCTCGATGGAAATAGTGCTCCCACCACGCCCACCAGCGCGCGAAGTCGGCGAAGGTCCCGCCGTCGTACTTCTTGAGGCACTGGTTGCCGCGCAGCTGGGCCAGGTGGGCGGATGGCTGGTAGCTGGTCAGGACCGGCATGGCGGTGGTGGTGTGCGGAGGGCGAAGGCCGGAGCTGGCGCCAGAGGTCTGAGCTTGATCCTGGCGTCCGTCTCCCCCAGCGGCGTGGCGGGGCTCGGGCGGCGTGTCCGTCTCCCGGTCCTCCTCCGTGTCCGGCGCGGGTGGAGCTGGGTGACGGTGCGTAGGCGGAGGATCCCGTCGTCGGCTGGGGCCTGGGCGCTCGTCTTCCTCCTGGGCCGGGTACTGGGGGAAGCGTACGTCGTCCACGTAGCGTCCCAGATGGTCAGCGGAGCCAGGATTCCTTGAGGCCTGGGCGCCGTAGTAGGGGCGCTTAGATGGCGGCGGGGTCAGAGAGGCGGAGAGAGGCGGGGCCGGACGGCGATGGCCGGCTAGCGAGTGGTGCCCCAAGCGATGCTCCTCCGGTCCTCCGTCCTCCTCGCACGAGTCGTAGCCGTCCACCGGGGCCGCAGCCGTCGTCGCCGGATGACGTCGCGGGGCAGTGGGAAGGCGGGGAAGGGCCTGTGGGCAAGGCTCTGGAGGCGCCAGGGGCGGCGGCGGCGGAGAGGACGCTCCCCGTCCCAGGCTGACTCGGGGTGGATGGAGAGGCTGCCACGGCGCCCGGCGGACGTCTGCCGTGAGGGCGGCGATCTGGCGGCGTAGGTCGGCGATCTCCTCCTCCTGACGCCGGGCTGCCTCCTGCGCTTGGCGGCGGGCGGCGTCCACAGCCTGCTGGAGATGCGCTCGTTCCTGAAGCTGCTCTCGGCGTAGACGCTCAGCCTCCAGACGCTGTCGCTCCGTCTCCTCACACTGGGTCTGGTAGGCCTGGTGGTGGGCTTGGGCCTCCACACGGGCGTGGAACTGGGCCTCCTCCGCCCGTCGACGGAGCTCCCGTTCCCAATCTAGCAGGTTCTCCTGGGCCTGGATGTGGCCCTGATAGCGGAAGTCCATGGCGGTGGCAGCCAGGAGACGCTGCTCGTGCTCGGCACTCTGACGTCGCAGGGCCCGGTTCTCCTGTCGCAGGTGAGCGGCCTCCGCGGCCAGTCTGGCAGGTGCTGAAGACTGAGATGTAGGAGAGGTAGGCGGAGGTCGAGAGGGCGTGGTAGGAGGCGGGCGACGGTGGCGCTGTCGTCCGCGGCTGGCTGGAGAGGGAGGCGATGCCCGTCCTCGCGACGCTGACTGCTCCGCCGCTCGCCGTTGCTTCCACTCGGACTCCAGGATCCCTCCGGAGCGAGGCGGAGGCAGGAGAAGCTCATTGGGAGTGTCGAGAAGGCCAGGCGGGGAGAAGAGAGGTCCCCGGGAAGCGCGGCGCTGGCCCGGCTCCCGGCTGGATCCGGCCACTCCGGAGGTCCCCGTCTCACCCGTCTCCTCTGGCTCCGGCGACTGCTGCTCCTCCCCCGTCTCCTCCAAGTCCAGGTTCTCGCGCTCAAGGTTGAGAATGGAGCCTTCTGCAGAGAGGTTGGCGGCCGGAGCGGAGGTGGCGAGGCCTCGGGCGGGGCTGTTGGCCGGAAAGGCGGAGGCGATGCGGAGGCCAGGAGGCGGCTGGGCGGCTGCCCCGGCGATGCGACCGACGTCGGCGGCGGTGAGACCGGTCTGTTGACGCTGTCGCAGCTCCCAGTCTGCTCGCTGCTGGGCCAGGAGGTTGGCGAGATTGTTGTCGAGCGGGAAGGTGCCGCCTTCTGCCGGCGCGGCGATGAAGGGCTCCAGATGGCCTCAATCACTGGCGCTGAGCATCTGAGGCAGAACCGTCAGTCCCAGCACTCCGCGCTCCACCTGATCCACGATCCCCCGGTAGTAGGCCTGGTAGATCTGGAAGCGGTCCTCCTCCGGCCGGGGCGAGTGGGGTGGTTGTAGCGGAGGGCCAGGAGGTCGGACGGGGCGCTGGGGAAGGACGGGGGCGGAGTCGTCGTTCTCCCCACCAGACGCCACTCCCTCTCCTGCGGGCACCGGGGCTGAGCTGTCTGGGCACTGCTCCGTGTCCATGTCCTCCGGCGACTCCCGCAGCTCTCGCTCCGTCTCCCCCTCAACGAGTAGAGGGAAGAGAATGCGGTTAGGGGAGAAACCGCCGAGAGAGGCCAGGCGGCGGCAGAGGCCTTGCTGGTGGAGCTGATGTAGAGCTGGGCGAGGGCGGAGTCCATGGTGGTCCTGGCAGGGCAGGCAGATCCAGCGCACCGCACAGCCCGTACGTCTCGTCTCCGTGTCCCCGGCCTGCCAGCCCATCGTAGGCAGCGCTCCCGCGGGTGCCCAGGCTGCTTCTTCTCCACGGCGGCACCAGACGGACTCGCAGTTGGAGCATCGGAGCTTGTTCTGGGTGTGGTTGTTGGGCGCTGGGCAGGAGGCTGAGCAGGGCTGGGAGGCTTTGAAGTAGGAGGCGTAGTTGTGCGTGGGGTTGTAGGGGTAGGCGCGTGTGGGCGTGGGGATGTGGGGCGCGCGGTTGTCCTGCGTGGCGGGAGCCCGGGCGGGGGTCTGGTGGCGGGAAGAGTTGGTGGGAGGGTTTGAACGGCGCGGGAGGCGAGAGGCGGGAAGGGTGTGTGGGGGCTCGGAGGGGGGTGGGGAGGCGTCTGGAGACTGGCGGGGGGTGGGGCTGGACATGACGAAATGAGTCTGTGTGCTCAACTCTGCCATGGCGTAAAGTGCACGACTGGGCGAGAGTGGAGCAGCACAGGGAGGGAGAAGGAGAGGATGATGGAGACGGGGAGGATGAGGAAGCGAGAGAGGAGGAGAAGGGAGGGGATAGCCTTGAGGGAGTCCGAGAAGCGGAAGATCAGTGCCTCGAAGGGGGAGAGGTGCACACTGGAGTCGTCCCGTCCATTGGCGTAGTGGGCGGCGGGGTTGTCCAGGTGCAGGCGAGGCGGGGTCCAACAAGCGTCCCAGTCCAGGCTAGCGGAGGCGCTGGAGGGAGGCTTGGAGGAGGCGGAGATCTGGGCAGGGGCTCCAAAACTGAAGGGCCGGACGGTGATGTCGGCGCTCCAGGGCTTGCGGGAGAGGGCGAGGTTGAAGAGGAAGGCGATGGAGACGTTGGCGAAGCCGCTGACGATGGCCTGCTTGCCCTAGTTGTCCAGCTTCTCCATGCTGCTGACGTGCGAGATGCCCACCGCCTCCAGGGTCTCTTTACTAAACCGAACCAAAAAGCAGAAGTGAGTCAAAGGCAGGAGGAGGAGAGAAAGGGGGTTGAAGGGCAGTGGGGGGGATGCGAGGCTGGGGCGGCTCTTGGCACGGCCCGCTGGACGCGGCTACGGTCATGCAGGGGAAGCATCACGACTACCAGCCCAAACTCCCCACTTGCGCCATCTACAGAAGTGGAGTGGAAGTGAAGTAGAAAAACGTTATACTTTCCACCTTTTTTCCATTTCACTTTTTACTCACTTTTCACTTTTCACTTTAATATTTCACCCCTTAGACAAATGTTTTAACAGCACTATGCCCAAAAATTTTCTCCCCCACCCCTATGTTGAAGCTTAGCGGCCCTACCCCACCCCTATGTTGAAGCATAGGGGCCTACCCCACCCCTATGTTAAAGCATAGGGACCCTACCCTGCCCCTATGTTGAAGCATAGGGACTCTACCCCACCCGTATGTTAAAGCATAGGGACCCTACCCTGCCCCTAAGTTGAAGCATAGGGACTCTACCCCACCCCTATTTTTAAGCCGACCCCCCCCCCCCCCCCCCCCCTTTAAGGAGAAGCAGCCGCCCCCCCCCCCCCCCCTATAACAAAGCCACCCCACCCCCCCCCCCCCCTGTTAGGACATGGGCACTCCCCCCCCCCCCCCTTTAAGCATAGGGACCCTACCCTGCCCCTAAGAAAGCTCCCCATCCCTGGGATGTAACTGCAATCCATAGACATCTTCCTGCTGCCCTATCCAGCTTTGTAAGGCTGTCTTATGTGCAGTAGTCCAATGTTTTGAGGTGCTGAGAGAGGCGCAGCTTCAAATCCAACATTTATCTTGCGTTTTTAAAAATTTTGGAGATTTGAGGTGAAAATAAAGTAGAAAAAAGTAAAAAAAGTCGGAAAGTGGAAAAAAGTAGAATAGGTGAAACCAAATGGGGAGAGTGCCCAGTGAGGTGGAGTGGAAGTGGAGTAAAGGTATCGGCGTGGGGTGGAAAGTGGAGTAGAATCCCAAAGAGTTATGCCTCACCAGTCTGCTCGCGAGTGCCATGCACTTTCTCCCGCCCCGGGGGTCGACCAAGCTGCTACCATGAAGTGATCTGCAGGGGCAGATGGTGCTGGGTATGATGGTTGGGGAATCCTTTATCTTCTTCTACCAGGCATCGCTACAACTAGAGGTGTAGAGGAGAGCTGGAGCTCGCTGGTGAATTCTGGAATGGAACTGGCTTCAGCTGCTCCAGCCAGCCCTCTTATAGGGCCTGCTGGACATATGACAACGCACCTGCCTAAGCTCACAGTTCCCCAACTCCTCCCTGGACCCACGCAGGGCGGGAGTTTGAATGGGAAGATCCGCCAAGCGGAACACTTAGTTTTTTTGATTCACAAGTCATATATACCAATTCCGAATCCGTGTTTACTTTTGAAATTGGCTGAGAAACCACAGACTTACCCTTTTGAGAGAAAATGTTCACCCTTGCAAAGATTACATGTGAATGTGGAAGGTGGAATACACTCCGCGGTCACCTATTGCGCTATGTGCCATATACTTGTTTAAGAAATGGACTATAGTTTAAAAACAAGGACCCTAGGTTATTTGTTTATTTGGTGTAGAAGCTGGGCTGGCTCCTAGAACCCCCCCCCCCCGAAGATATACACCCCCCCCCCCCCGAAGATTTACGGTATCACGACAGTTCGCACCCGCGATAGTTCGCACCCGACAGTTCGCACCCGACCCTTCGCACCCGCGATAGTTTGCACCCAAGCAGTTCGCACCCGACAGTTCGCACCCGACCCTTCGCACCCAACAGTTCGCACCCGACCATTCGCACCCAAGCCAGTATTCTAGTTGCTTGTGAAAAAGTTTTGTGAGACTTTGACATTTAATGAACGATAGGGATATTGTCAGCACATTTCACACATATCGCAGGCAAAATTTCTGGCCAAAAAGAAATCTGAAATCACTGTCACGTTTTGCCATTCTCACCATCTCGCCACACCTTTAAACCACATGCTTTGTATTTTTTTGAACTGCCACCCTCCAAGCTCTTACTAGGCCTATTCTTTGGCACCAAGGCATGCGCCAACTGCTTTCAGGTAGCTCAGTGCATCCCGCGTGGCAATGGTCTGACAGAGATGCCAAATGCGGACATCATTCTGCACGTAGGCCTAAATTGAGCGTTTTCGTTTGGGTAAAAATGTGAAATAAATGAGTTAACTTGTCTCCGTCTCAGTACCTTCTCCAAAACGCTTCTGCCAGCCGGCCTCAAAAGGGGGTGGGGGGGGACGCTGGCTCTAGAAAAAAGGAACTCCTTTCGCAGCTTCTCCAAGAACGGAAGCGTAGGGCTGGCTGTGATCTCCAAACAGCTTCACGGAAACAGGGATTGTGACAGCCCTGTTCACTTTTTTTTTTTTCTACCTTTAATTATAAAAAAAAAAAAACAAACTTTGATTTTTGATTCTTTCCTAGCACTTTTCTGTTAGCAAACCTTCGAGGGAATTGTTTTTTTGAAAAATCGAAATTTTGTGTAGTTTTTCTGTCTTAGAATGATGACATAGCTTTCAATTTGTGCTTCAAGGGAGTGCTGCTGTAGTGAAGTTCCACTGCTCGACTGGAGTTGGGGAAATGTTTTTTGGGGCGCATCTGGGGGGGGGTAGGGGGGAAGGACAGCTCGACCATAAACACGTTGTCCTAAGTACACTCGCTGCAATGCAGTGCCAACACCGCATCTGTTTGATTCTGCGTCGTTTTTGCCAGGCCTTCAACCTCATTTGTTCATTCCTGCGTTCACAATAACGATGTTCAGGATAATGCTCCTAACGTTTTGCAGCATGCAGGGCCGTTCGGATTGCAGTTCTAGCTGGGTTGGGTGGGTGGTTGTGCTCGTGGAGCTGTGCTTGGACGACGCTTCCTCTGATGTGCATCCTCACTGGGCAGGCAAGCGTTTCCCTTCTTTCGCAGGTGTAGAAGCACAGACCTGCCCATAATTGTTTGGTTACATTTTCGTTTGATGAACATTTGTTTGAAATTGGACCATCGTCGGATTTGCTTCGTTTCTGGAAATGGTAGAGGTAGCCATGCAGAGAGGCCATTCGGCGACCTTTTGATGACCGTGTGAACTGGACGTGGTCCTCAGCATCAGCCTCAGCATCATCATGCTCGTACTATAGGTCAGTGAGGTCGTTTATGTTGATGAATCCATAAAGTTCAGTTCCATCCACCTCGTCTTGTTCGGCGTTCCTCTGAGGCTGAAGCAGCTGAGGAATGCGTGGAGGATGGGGAAGGTCGCCATCGGCAGCCACAACGCGCTCATCCTCCTTGGAACATTGATACTGAAAGCATAGACGCAATCTTGGGTGCAAAAACCTGCTGCTCAGGCTCAAAGTGGGGAGGAGCTGGGGCTGGGGGGAAGTCGTCGACAGGTGTAGGCGAAGGATGGCGTGGTTGGCGAAGAAGATGATGAAGTGGCGGAGGCGGTGGGGAATGGCGGTCTTCGCCATCTGCATGGGCTTCGGAGGCTACGCAGAACGCATGCATCACATCTTCTTCTTCCTCGAAACCCTGGAGTTCAAAAGTTCAATCCTTCCTCAACAGCTCAATTTTCCTTTCAAAACCAGTGGAAGTGGCAGCAGAGGAAGAGGTTGCAGGGGCTGATGAAGTTGGGGCTCCGTCTCCTGCCCTTGCACTCGCAGCTCGCCATTCTCTCGAATCAGGCGAATTCGAATCGGAGGGTGGCCCTGCAAGAACAGCAGCAGGATTTGAGAAGAAATCAGTAGTAAATTTGAAAACCGTACATTTGTAGCCCTAGTGAGGGCTGTTGGGGTGATTCTGGGCTTCGTTCTTGTGCCCATGTCTGCAGAGCAGCAGAGGCTTCCTTCTCTTTCTGTTCTTCTCTTTCTTTGAAGCTTCTTCTCGCAGTGATCGCTTTTGTGGCTCGATCTGTAAATCTCTCTGCAGGGCCTCAGAGAAAGCTGAACCTCTGAAAGCCCCTGACACAGTGCCTTCAAGCCCAACACATCGAGAACGCGTTGACTAATTTTTACAAGGCTTATTCTTCTTGGGCAAAGGATCAAAGGGACTGAGCTTAAAATGCAGCTGAAGCAGGGCAGGGCAGGGCAGCAGGCTAAAGCAGGGCGAAGATCCAGGCAACGAAGGGTAGTATTGCAGTGATTGCTTCTTCATGTGACTTTTGATTGACATTTGGTGACTTTTGATGAAGGAATGTTGCACAGATTAGAAACCTGTGTGCGTAATCTATCCACAATCTAAAGCAAGTTTGGATGTATGTGCGTTTGTATGTCCATTTTCAAAAAAAACCTAGCCAATACCTTAGAATTGAAGGTGCAATGTATGTGCGTTTGTGTGTATTTTCAAAAAAACAAAAAAAAACAAATACCTTAGAATTGATTATGCAAGAGTTGGGTGCGAAGGGTTGGGTGCAACTGTTGGGTGCGAAGGGTCGGGTGCAAACTGTCGGGTGCAAACTGCTTGGGTGCGAACTATCGCGGGTGCGAAGGGTCGGGTGCGAACTGTCGGGTGCGAACTATCGCGGGTGCGAACTGTCGTAGAACCAGATTTACACCCCCCCCCCAAAGATATACCCCCCCCCCCGAAGATATACACCCCCCCGAAGGGTACTATATTGAAAATTTTTTTATTGCCTTAACATACTTCTCTGTACATATCTCGAAATTTAAACTCACGGAATTTTTATATAAACAACTATATACCTACTTTTTACTAGTTAGTCTGCCTAATACCAGGAGTAGTACTAGGATATTGTTTACGGCAACCCCTTAGGCTTAGTCAAAATGCGCGTATACTGTGGCAGTACCACCCATAGTTGCTTAGGAGCCATGGTCCATACTGTGGCAGTACCTACTAGTTGCTTAGGAGCCATGGTCCGTACTGTGGCAGTACCTACTAGTTGCTTAGGAGTAAAAAGTAGGTATTTAATCATCTACATGAAAATTCCATGAGTTTAAATTTCGAGATATGTACAGAGAAGTATGTTAAGGCAATAAAAAAATTTTCAATATAGTACCCTTCGGGGGGGGGGTGTATATCTTCGGGGGGGGGGTGTATATCTTCGGGGGGGGTGTATATCTTCGGGGGGGGGTGTTATTCGGGGGGGGGGGGGGGGGTTCTAGGAGTCAGCCAGAAGCTGTAGTTCTTTCTTATGCGGTTCCACGACAGTTCATCACCGTGATAGTTCATCAAAACGATGGTTCATCACTGCAACGTTTCATCAAAACGACGGTTCATCACAGCAACGTTTCATCACCATGAGAGCCCCCCTCCATTTACGGATCTATCAGGATAATTTCAATTTTATGGCTCACTCCCACAATCCCCCCTTCCCACGGGATTGCCCCCCCAAGCGGTTGCCCCCCCCCCCCCTCGAAAGAATCCCCCCCACCGACGACTCTCCCCTAGCACTTATCTTGAATCGCTTAGAGAACCCCAAATATAGGTGATAACTCAAAAAGTACTTATTTTCTTGTCCAATTATTCCCCTCCAAACGAAAATTTTTCCAAATGTTTCCAATTTTTCTTGTAGGTTTTTCTTTCCGTGTTCCACTAATTTTCTTGTCTCCTTGTTTTTTAGTTGCTTTAGTTTTCTGAATAAGTATATTCCGTTATGTATGTTTGTTTTCAGTATGTCTAATGTGGCCACGAATGCCATCATCGAATGTCGAATGCCATCATCTACTTGAAGTACGCTGGCAAGTTGCTTGCTGAGAAGGGCGGCATTATCAGCATCGGAGTGGGCTAGGGGAGGCGGCGGCTGTCTGCTGGTGGGTACAGGGTGAGAGGAAGTGGGCTAAGATGAGGTATGGTAGTGCCCTTTTTTCCTGTCCTCTTTGAGATCAGCCTAAAAAGCGAAGGGCCAATAGAGAGGGAGGCTCCAGTGGCAGGGCGCAGGAGCCTTTCATCCTCTCGCTTGAGGTCCCTGACAACGGCCAATCGCAGTGCTTTGCAAAGGCGCTGATAAGAGCATTTGCTGAGCTGAGAATAATGACGCCCTGGGAAGGTGGGCACAGTATTGAGGGCCATTCAAACGTAGGCAGCGCAGATTTCGGGGCGGCAGCTAAGAGTTAGGTGGTGGCTGGCGGGGGGGAGCGGGCAGGTGTATGCATGGAAATGCTTGTAAATAAGGATACACACCCCACCACCCTTTGAGTTTTGGTCTAGGCGTAAGACATGAAATTGACTGGAGGGGTCAAAAAGGGAGAATGGGATCTCAGGGGAGATCTCAGGGGGCGCCGGTCGTGTCACGTCAGGTGAAAATTTGGGGGAGAGGGGGGGGGGGGTGGGGGGTGCCGGACCTACCACGTCTGCCAAAGAAAAAACATTGAACTGAGGACCATGGCCATTCTTTTGAACCATGGCGGCTTCCTTCGACTTTATGGGTCTACTTCTTCTGTGATATTGCCATAGCCCTCTATATTTGTATTTAATCCCCATGGATATGCTATATTCAGTGCTAGTATATATGCAGCTTCCAATTCTTCTAATGGTGGGTTCCCATCTGATCCTTTCCTGAGTACATTTTTGGTTCCAATTGAGTGTTGTGCGTGTTGAGTAAATGTGAGTATAGATGTGTGAAGGTATCTTTATTTTTTAAGGTTTCTTCTGTGTTGCCCCATTTTTTTATTGATTTGTTGTGTAGTGATACCTATATATTTCTTCGTACATCCTGGATATGGGCATGATAGCATGTATACCACGTTTTTTTGTTCTACAGTCATAGGATTCTTCTTTTGTTGTCTCAATTTTCTTATGTGAATAGCTTGTTTCTGCCACTTGTTGGTTTCTTGTATCGCCATCCCATCAATGACATGTTTTGCATTTATTACAAGGATTGTATTTTGAGATATCGGTAAGTTCAATTTTGTTCTCATTCACCTTGAAACCAAACCCCAAACCCCACAGAGCAAAGAAAAAAGCCAAAAACCCAAACACAAGAAACCCCCCAACCCAACACCACCCACCCACCCACCAACCACCAAAAACCCCCCCAAACCCCCACCACAAAAAACCACCACACCACACCACAAAACCACACAACAAAACCCCCGTCTAATAGGCGAAGTGAGGATCATGCCCTTTTTTGGGAATGGACCAGAGCATGCCCATTTTCTGCATATGTCCATTTTCCGCTATTTAATGCGAAGCGGCCCTGGTTCTTGTGTATATGGGACTGAATGTTCCACATTCGTTTTGGCGTCCCGGGGCCAAAATTTGACCACCTTGCTCTTTTTTTTGACTTTTTCATGGTTTTGGGGGGTGATGCCAAATTTTCCAATATTCCAGCGTTCTGTTATATGCGGAAAAACGATGCATCATTAAAAGTTCACATAACAGAACACGCCTGGCGCACCTATAGGGGCGTCAAAATAGCGCTAGCACGCAGGTAGGAGGGCCAGTGACGAGCTACTTACGTGCTATTGCCTTTTTGGCTTTTGGCAGCCTTTTCAATTTTTTATTTTTTATTTTCAACATTTTTAACGGGTTTTTGGCCTCAATAACAGCACCAAGTAGGTTATTTTGGGCGTCAATTACGAATCTGAGGTCCATTTGCTTGCACCTTGCTTTCATGGGCTTCTACTAGACCAAGGTGTACAACAGCTCATCATCAACTTTGTCTTGGGGCATTCTTAAGGGTTTTACGCCTCAATAATAGCATCATATAGATGATATTGGGCTCATATTGGTCTTGTGTCCATTTGCTCAAACATTGTCTTCATGGGCTTCTACCAGGCCACGGTGTACAATCAGCTTGTCATAATCACGTTTTGGGACATTTTTAAGGGTTGCTGAAAAGTTGCAGAATTGTAGTAAAATTTGTAAAAAACCATTTGTCCGAACTCCTCCTTCTCCTCCTTCTTCTTCTTCTCCTTCTTCTCCGCATCTATTCAATGGACGATAGTAGGTATTCATTTCTTCCCCCACTCATCCCCCCGGGTCCTTGGACCTCATGTATTGACTTTTATTCATAAGTCTTCAGTTAAACAACAACGCATATGCACCAGTGGCGTAGTGGTCTAAGTGAATGAATGGCTGGTTGAATCTGGGAGGTTCGAATCCTTCTTAGGCAATTATTTTATTTTTGAAATTTTAAGTTGAGAAAACAACTGGTACCATCGGCAGGTCAAAATTAGATCTCTTTTTTCCCAAAATCGATTGCCCTAAGTATAAATCATGAAAATTTCTTAAAAATATGTTAGTTTTCCAATAAATTTTTATTGTATTTTTGATTTTCGAATCTTTTCTCTTTGTTATATTTTTTTAAATAATTTTGTTTTTTGTTTTTTATTTATTATTTATTTTTTTATCCAATAATATCTTAATATATTTTGGATTCTTTTATGTTTGTTATATTTTTTAATGAGTTTATTTTTTTTATTTTTTTTCATATTATATAAAATAATATAAATTTGTATTTATACATCTTACACTATATTAAAAGTGGAAGAAATAACTGGTACCATCGGCAAGCCAAATGTGGGTCTCTTTTCTCCAAATTTTGTAATTGCCTCGAGCAAAAAGTCAAGGAAATTTATCTACTACTTGTGGAATCTGCTGCGTCATCTGCATTTTGTTTTTGGCACGCATGGAAAGAGACACTGAACTGCGCGCCAAAAACAAAATGCAACTGTCCAAGCAGCAGATTCCACAAGTAGTAGATAAATTTCCTTGACTTTTTGCTCGAGGCAATTACAAAATTTGGAGAAAAGAGACCCACATTTGGCTTGCCGATGGTACCAGTTATAACAATATTGCAATGGTGAAACAATTCTGGGCTTTTTTAGCTCTTTCGAGGTTTTCAAATTTTGTAAGTATAATTTCACAATAAGTGTGACGTTTCCGAAGCCGGTTTCGTTGACCTTGAACGTCAATGAGGCGGGCGGAAGGGAGGCCGGGATCAGTTGCTCTGTATAGTGGCTCGCCATGCCAAAACCTGTCCCGCTCTCCTAACCCCTTGGTGACGATGAAAAGAGAATCTGGCTAAGTTCCCGCTGTATAACACCACAGCGCTGTTCAGCTCCACAGGACACTACCGGAACTCCCTTCCATGGTGTCTAAGCTCAGCTTACACAGCAACTTCCAAAAGGACTTCCCGAGAGTGGAGAGGCTGCTTCGCAGCTTACCCAACTTGAAGTCCTTAGTGCTCTATGACGGCACGTGGGAGAGAGAGATGGACGAGGACTACTCTTCCCTACTCCCACCGCTCACCTCCGTCACCCACTTCAAGACAGACTTCCACACCTTCCGGACGCTCTTCATTCCAGAGGGCTCCCCGCTGGATAAAGGATTCCCCATGCCCCAAGGAGGATTCTTGCCCCCAAAACTCAAGGTGCTGCGGCTTGAGTACATGGACCCCTTTGGACAGGGGCTTGCCTGGAACGACGAGCTGAGTTCCCCACGTCAGGACATTGGCGGAGCCCGGTTGGTCAGGATCCTGCGGACAATGGTGGCGGTGGAGTTTCCCTTCACGTTGGAGATGAACCGACGAGTCCCTCTCGACCGGATGGTGTACATCCTCCAACAAGCACACCAGGAGCGTCCGAAGGATTTAGTCATCAAGTCGTCGTCCTACCTAAGCACTACCATCGCTACGTCTTTTCTTGGAGACCTGAGAAGGCCACCTGACATACAAACCATCAGAGAGGGCACAACATCATTCCCAACTCGCGACTGGAAACGACGTCCTGGACCCCCATTTCTGTCCACTCTTCCCTTTCCATTGTGCCCAACCTCCATGGCTTCCCTGTCATTGGCCTCTCCTCCCTCTCTGTTTTCCTCTCTCCACATTCTGCTGGAACAGCGACTCTTTCCTCCACTTATTCACCACACCAAAGGACGTCGAATCTGTATGGAGTATTGGTCAACGGGCAACACGGGAAAGCAGGAGGGAAACAACAGCCAGACCTGACACCACAATCAGGACAGACTGA